>OX104122.1:43384742-43644125 GCA_944474755.1 Limnoperna fortunei | reverse complement strand
AAACGTTCCCTCAAAAGAGGAAACAACGTAACAGACTTACAAAGATACATGTACCTTCCATCAAGGGAGGAAACTATGTTAGACTTAAAAGAAGATACATGTACTGTCTCTCACTGGTGGAAACACTTTTACATGGGAAGCTAATTCTGCATTAGTAAACTTGGAAATATAACTGAACAAAATTATTCAACAAAAGAATACATTTGCATAATTATTTAAAGGAAAGACAAACTAAATTTAACCAAAGATACATCAACACTTGCATATTTTTTTCTATAACTATGGACTACATTTAATGTTAATATTAACCAAAAACATACATGCATTTCTCTTTGGTTGCAGATTATAAAGATGGCTTTACATTTTCACAAACAGTGCATTTATTAGACACAAAATTTGTAAACAATTGCTGGACATGTTTAAAACTTCTAAGTACTGATTCTGGAAATATCTATATTGATATAAATAACGATCTGTTTACATTAACAAGAACTATGATAACATGGACCCAGATATTTTTTCTGTGGGGTTCAAGAATCAAACTTCACAAATTGTAGCCAACATTAATCAATCATTTTACTGTTACAAATTTAGTTTTCTGGGAGCTAGTTAGCTACCCAAAAAAAGAACATTTGCAATAGTAAAACTAAAGACAACGTACATTTTTAAAAATACAATATTTATTATCTTTATTCCAATGCAATGACTATAAAAATTGCTTATATTGTTTATTACATTTTTACATGATATCCAATCAGATCCGACGTTACATGACATCCAATCAGATCCGACGTTACATGAATATTGCACTAGAAACATTACTTTTCTCAATAATTTGTTAATAGTTGGTCTACTTTGTGGATTTCAACTTTCCAGAACCCCACTGTATCAAATACTGGATGAACAAGTATACAAAAACAAACACACTTAATTACACATACCCATATCTGATCTCTGATGTCTTGTAAATGAAGGAGAAAAAACAAGAATGCAAGGAATTGACTACATGAAGCATTTAGTTTTCTTTTACATCTTTCTTCTTTTAAGCTTACTCCACTTTTAGATTGAATTAATCTAGTGTTACACTTCTACACCAATAGAAACTTTCCTCAAAGAAACACAAAGGCAAGAAAGTCAATAACCAATAGAAACTTTTCTCACAGAAACATTTGGGCAAGAACTGTCAACAATTGTACTACATGAACTGTGAATATTTTTTGACAAAAGAAGACTGTTACATGAAACTTAAATTGTACCCTCCATAGCATCATTTAATGTGCAATTATTACCCCAATACCAGTAAAAAATAAGAAGAAATCTTACAATATACCCTATACTGGTCCAAAATTTGTATGCAAATTAGCCACATGTTTCTGTATTTATGCAAATTTAATATTATTAGATGTCACATGATCCAAAAATATTGAATGCTTCATTCTGCAAATATCTGGAGTTACTTCCCTTTGGTAAGAGAAATTGTTATATTCGGTGATATAACATATAATGGCGATTGTCACAAGCAAAATGTTCTTGACAAAATGAACAAGTTAATGTATACAATGACACAACTTGTATATAAGCACAAAAGAAGTCCAAAATTTTATTAAGTAAGCTTTGCCATGCAGTTGACATTTATCTCGGGTAATTAAAAAAAATTTGTTTTTTTTATCCATTTCAATATTCTCCATTTTCTTTTTTTTTACTTCATTACATACATCTTAAAACAGTGAACTAAGAAATTCTAAATTAATGGCTGTTGAGGACAAGAATTGTACAAAACATAAAACCAAGGGAGACAATTTACCCACACCAAATTTTCAATTAACTTAATCTCACAAATTAGTGTATCAACATTATTAGTTTTTGCTCATTCAAAACCTGTGCATAATTTATGACATACTATCACAACCTTTTGAAAACCAGCTTATTCTGAAAATGACCAGTCCACATCCTACTTAGTGTATAATATAACTGGATGTATAAAAGTAGTCATAAGCTGTGATTGTATATAGTTATCTGGGTATAATGCAATAAAATACAATACAGTTCAGTTTAGAACGTATATAGATTGCTGCACACAGTGATCAATAATAAAAGCATTTTATATTTTCAGTACATGTATTAACACAAACTTATTTTTAACCCAAAGACTGAGATTATTTTGGAATGGCCTTACAAAATAACACACAAAAAAAACCCAACAAAACAAATGTCACATGATGTTAAAAATGGTGGGACTGGTCTAGTCATGTTTTTTTTATGCATGATTAGTAATTATCGTATTATATTGTATTATACTGTCCAAAAGGAGAGCTTTATATTTAAGATAAAAACTGTTCAGGTACAAATGTGTTTTCAGAAGTTAATGCACCATAGAATTGTCTGATGATTCAATATTAAATATTAACCAATCAAATTTCAATCTATTTGACACATGATCAGAAAGTCTGATTTTAAATGGTGAACTAAAACATTGCACAAGTTTTGTCATCTGTCAAATCAGCGTAGTAGAATTATATTTTTGATTTTCTTCTCATGTTTGGCCAATTCTTTAAATTCCTTGCTGTCAAATTTCATTACTGAAAAAAATAAACACATCATTTAATATTTGAAACATGTATACAAGGAAACTAACTTATGGATGTATGTGTGTAACAACTAAGAGTTATCTCTCTTAGTACAGAGTAATCTTTCTAAGTTCAGATTAGCAAGTTATTTAAGCCAAAAACTGTTGTTATAACTAAAATGATATATTTTTATACAGTCACATGTCTACATGGATCCATTTATGTAAAGAAATAAGGATTTAGATAAGAGAAGCCTATATACTAAAGTTACATGTATTGTATATCACAAAAATGTATTCATAGGATAGGACACAGCTTGTAAGGAAATACAATCAACCACAACATAGGTTCAATCTGTATAGCCCAAATGATAAAGTAATACAGGTACATGTACATGTATTCATAGATTGACTGGATGTTTGCTTAACGTCCAGCAAGCAGTATTTTAGCTATATTCAGGATGAGAACAAGTAAACATAAAATAAATCAATTCAGGTAATATGGACCAAAGTGAAAACATTTTGAATGCCACAGGGAAAGTATGGAGTATGGGTAGGGGCAGAAAATTTAGCCTTTTGCTACAACAAGCCTATTCTGATCAAGATTTACTAAAAAGGTCTTTATTGTGCAAGCAGTGTTTAGCTCTCCAAACACTTAATCTACTGTGGTTCATGGTCAGGTTTAACATATTTTTCTCTGACAACCCAACAACGAGAGGGCATCCCTATCTGCCACCTGGGGACACGCTGGGCAGCTCTGTGGTTTGGGCACTGTGAACCCTCACAGTATGGTCCAAGCATGTATACATTTTATGGCATTCCTAAGAAACAATGCAACATGTTAATCACTAGCATAAAGATGCCACAGAAGAATAGGTGATTTGTGACTCACTGCAGGTCTTCAGTAAGTATGGTTTCCAAAATAGCCACTGATGACAACATCTGATAAGAAAACAGGTCAATATTGGATTCTGCTTGACTGCTTGAGCAGTGGAACTGTGCAGTGGACAAAAATAACATATTTTGATATAATATACCTGAATACATATACCATTTAACAGTGCTATATGGAAAAAAAGATTCTTTTAAATAACTCTTCAACAACATTAAAAGAAAAATAGTTGCCTTCATTAATTAAAAACTTACATTATTTGTAACGATACTTCTTCACACAGTGGTTTCCAAGGTCAACAACATAAACATGGTGGTCTGATGTAGTGGCTAGGCCACTGGGACGCTTTAATTTGTCATGGTAACTATCAATACAGAACATGAGTTTACCACTCGAGTTCAGAACCTGCACATAACTCTGGGTTTTCTCCGTCTTTGTGGCAAGAATCAGTCCACCACTATCCACAGTGAGACCACAGAACTGACCTTTACCTTGGTCAGGTATGACTCGTGAAAATTTGCCATCACGACTAAATATTTGTACTCTATGATCAGCAACAAGGATTTCATCACATTTTCCTACAACAATGGCACATATAAGCTTGAACTGTCCGTCTTTACTACCCTTACTACCAAAGGTAGTCAAAAGCCTACCGCTAGCGTCAAACATAAATATTCTATTTGCTCCATTGTCAGCAACAATAATTTCTCCCTTACTGTTGACAGCAATGTCAATTGGTTCTACAAAGTCCTGATGGGTAAATTTGGTAATAAGATCCCCTTGTGAATTCAACACAGTGACATATTTAGTTCTCCAGTTAATAACGGCAATGTTTTTGTCAGGGGTTAATGCGAGACCAGTCCCTCCTTGATTTTCTAATCCTATTGGTCCTATATGATGTTTAAATTTTCCCGAACTATCAAGACATTTTATTCTACTATTCCCTGTGTCCAATATATAAACTAGACTATCTTCTACACTGGTGACAACCCTAACTGGTTGTAGTAAATTTTCATCGCCCAACCCGCGGGAGCCAAATTTCATTACAGGGTTGTTGTGCTCTGTTACATCTATCACAAAAGGACTTCCTTTCACTGGCCGGTTAAATATACTGATAAACATTTTAACTTTTCCTGGTTTTGTTGGAACATACTGTATTTCATATGTTCCATCAACTTTGTCTCGAATTTTTGATTCAATGATATCTCCCTTTTCCGTTCTAACTTCTGCACCTACTGGATCAGATCCACTGGTGCGAGGGTTTCCATGATAATCAACAGTTGTCAAAGTAACTGATGACTTTAAATGTGTAATGGCTTCTCCTACTTTTCCTGAACATAAAGGGGGGAATGTCGTACTAGTTTTTATCCTGCCATAATCATTTAAAAGCTTGGTAATATCCTTTAAAGCTGAATTGTGCTTGTATTCATACTTCAGAAATGAATTCTCCCTAGGTTCAGAGAGATTTGTTGTGGCATCAAGCTTCTCATTCAGATCACCGATTTTTTTTGTAATATTTCGCACTTCTACTTGATATTGTAATCCATCACATTCAGATTGAACTTTTTCCTTTTCTGCACGTATAATATCTAACTGTTCTTGTAAATTTTTACGTTTTTCTTCCCGTATTTTCCGAACCCATTGTAGACACTCGTGTCTTCGTTTGTCAACAAGAGCTATGAGATCCTGGAATGACCTATTAATACCTTCAATTGTTTTCTCTGATGAAGATTCTAAATTCTGCATTTCACTAGAAACAGTGTCATATGCATGGTTTAAATTTTTGATACACAAATGAGCTTTGTATAAGAGAATTTCAGACATTCTTTTAATTGCAATTGAGAAGGGTATTACAGTGTGTTCGCTGGCTCCCCGGCCGTTGTGTTCCCCACCTGCACACTGGGTACAAAATACTGAATCGCACGTTTCACAAAACAAAAGTTCTTGGTTGGTATGAGTTGAACACTTTGGTATGACGTCACGTCTTTGTCTCGACATCAGATCCAACAGCTGATTTACGAGAAAGCTTGGGGGAAAGGAAGTGACACCCGTACGTGGTATTCCTATATGCTCACGACAAATAGGACATCGAAAGTACCCAGTATCATGTATTTGAGAATCAACAATCCTCTCTAAGCAGCTCCGACACACAGTATGAGAACATGGTAAAAGTTTTGGAGAGTGTTCGCTGTTGTCATATACACATAAACAAGTTCCACAAGTCAGAAAGCTATCATTGAAATCTTCATAATTAATGGATACTGTTTCAACTAAGGTTGATGACATCATAGCTGAAAAAAAAATTATGTATTAATTTCATTTCCCAAAGTTGACAACAGTTAGTAACAACATGTATAAAGCAGCATTACAAGACATTTAGTTTCAACAAAACATCAAGTCCACGTCTGATTTAGTCCAAGAATCCTATGGGACGCTCCCATTCAAGTCTAAAAAAGTATTGGACGACAGAGGATTCGGTAACGACACAACTGGTTACTGTAAGCACACTTCAAGCAACATATTTGTTTACTTCTACTTCTTCAAATACCTTTATCTTAATGAAATACAGATAATAACAAAATTCCCCTTAAAGAACAATACCAAACCCCCTGAAGTTACTGCATTTACCAAAAACAATGGCGTCATGTAAATATTTAAACATGCAATTTTAAGTATTTTTTAAATCAACGATCCTTAGAACCTAATTGATAGCTGGATCGAAACTCTCATATCATTCATCCTGGTAGTTAATTACACAGTTTTAACTAACTTTCTGCTTAATCACCGCAATCAATACATGAAATAAACAATATATTGGCTGATTGGCAAACGTGAAGACGAAATCTACAAGAGAATTCATAAGAGAGCTAAACTGGACGAAATCTACAAAACGATTCATAAGAGACCTGATTGGCAAGTGTGTAGGACAAAATCTACAAGAGAATTCATAAGAAAGCCCAACTAAAAGGTTTCTGTATTATAACAGAAAAAATCATCGACATACTGATATTGTTAATTTGGATACTAATGCATGAATAATATAAATATGTGATTGCTAGGAATAAAAACCAAATTGATTAATTATGATTATAATTAAGTCCTACATATAATTTTTATTTATATTTTGTTTTTATAAAGGTACATCCTTTAACAAATATTGAAAATTGGGTCATATATTTTATAATAAACGATGGTATTTAGGACAACATACAAACAGATTTGTTTGTTGGGTTTCAGCTTTATCTTGGCATTCAGATTTAAGAGGAAGCAAGGTACAATTGAAAACCATGAAAAATCCTGACCTTTGATATGAAACTGGTGGTCAATGTCACTGTCAACAATGAGACTCAAACCTTCAACAAGAACGTGTTATAGAAACTGAAGATGACTTAATCACACATGTACAATTACCCATTTGCCACCAAGACTTGACTATCTTAAAACCACTTTGCCACTGAGACAACTATCTTAACCACTTTGCCACTGAGACTTAACTATCTTAACCACTTTGCCACTGAGACTTAACTATCTTAACCACTTTGCCACTGAGACTTAACTATCTTATCAATTGTGTCACTGAGACTTAACTATCTTAACCACTTTGCCACTGAGACTTAACTATCTTAACCACTTTGTCACTGAGACTTAACTACCTTATCAATTGTGTCACTGAGACTTAACTATCTTAACCACTTTGCCACTGAGACTTAACTATCTTATCAATTGTGTCACTGAGACTTAACTATCTTAACCACTTTGCCACTGAGACTTAACTATCTTAACCACTTTGTCACTGAGACTTAACTACCTTATCAATTGTGTCACTGAGACTTAACTATCTTAACCACTTTGTCACTGAGACTTAACTATCTTATCAATTGTGTCACTGAGACTTAACTATCTTAACCACTTTGCCACTGAGACTTAACTATCTTAACCACTTTGTCACTGAGACTTAACTACCTTATCAATTGTGTCACTGAGACTTAACTTCCTTAACCACTTTGTCACTGAGACTTAACTACTTTAACCACTATGCCACTGAGACTTAACTACCTTAACCACTTTGTCACTGAGACTTAACTACCTTAACCCCTTTGTCACTGAGACTTAACTACCTTAACCACTTTGTCACTGAGACTTAACTACCTTAACCACTTTGTCACTGAGACTTAACTACCTTAACCACTTTGCCACTGAGATTTAACTACCTTAACCACTTTGCCACTGAGACTTAACTACCTTAACCACTTTGTCACTGAGATTTAACTACCTTAACCACTTTGCCACTGAGACTTAACTACCTTAACCACTATGCCACTGAGACTTAACTACCTTAACCAAACTACCTTAACCACTTTGTCACTGAGATTTAACTACCTTAACCACTTTGCCACTGAGACTTAACTACCTTAACCACTTTGTCACTGAGATTTAACTACCTTAACCACTTTGTCACTGAGACTTAACTACCTTAACCACTTTGTCACTGAGATTTAACTACCTTAACCACTTTGCCACTGAGACTTAACTACCTTAACCACTTTGTCACTGAGATTTAACTACCTTAACCATTTTGCTACTGAGACTTAACTACTTTAACCACTTTGTCACTGAGACTTAACTACCGTAACCACTTTGCCACTGAGACTTAACTACCTTAACCACTTTGCCACTGAGACTTAACTACCTTAACCACTATGTCACTGAGACTTAACTACCTTAACCACTTTGCCACTGAGACTTAACTACCTTAACCACTTTGCCACTGAGACTACCTTAACCACTTTGTCACTGAGACTTAACTACCTTAACCACTTTGCCACTGAGACTTAACTACCTTAACCACTATGCCACTGAGACTTAACTACCTTAACCACTATGTCACTGAGACTTAACTACCTTAACCACTACCTTAACCACTTTGCCACTGAGACTTAACTACCTTAACCACTATGTCACTGAGACTTAACTACCTTAACCACTATGCCACTAAGACTTAACTACCTTAACCACTTTGTCACTGAGACTTAACTACCTTAACCACTATGCCACTGAGACTTAACTACCTTAACAACTACCTTAACCACTTTGTCACTGAGACTTAACTACCTTAACTACCTTAACCACTTTGCCACTGAGACTTAACTACCTTAACCACTATGTCACTGAGACTTAACTACCTTAACCACTTTGCCACTGAGACTTAACTACCTTAACCACTTTGCCACTGAGACTTAACTACCTTAACCACTTTGCCACTGAGACTTAACTACCTTAACCACTATGCCACTGAGACTTAACTACCTTAACCACTTTGTCACTGAGACTTAACTACCTTAACCACTTTGCCACTGAGACTTAACTACCTTAACCACTTTGTCACTGAGACTTAACTATCTTAATCACTTTGCCACTGAGACTTAACTACCTTAACCACTTTGTCACTGAGACTTAACTATCTTAATCACTTTGCCACTGAGACTTAACTACCTTAACCACTTTGCCACTGAGACTTAACTACCTTAACCACTTCGCCACTGAGACTTAACTACCTTAACCACTTTGTCACTGAGACTTAACTATCTTAATCACTTTGCCACTGAGACTTAACTACCTTAACCATTTTGCTACTGAGACTTAACTACCTTAACCACTTTGCCACTGAGACAACTATCTTAACCACTTTGTCACTGAGACTTAACTACCTTAACCACTTTGCCACTGAGACTTAACTACCTTAACCACTATGTCACTGAGACTTAACTACCTTAACCACTATGCCACTGAGACTTAACTACCTTAACCACTTTGTCACTGAGACTTAACTACCTTAACCACTATGCCACTGAGACTTAACTACCTTAACCACTATGCCACTGAGACTTAACTACCTTAACCACTATGTCACTGAGACTTAACTACCTTAACCACTATGCCACTGAGACTTAACTACCTTAACCACTTTGCCACTGAGACTTAACTACCTTAACAACTACCTTAACCACTTTGTCACTGAGACTTAACTACCATAACCACTTTGCTACTGAGACTTAACTACCTTAACCACTTTGCCACTGAGACTTAACTACCTTAACCACTTTGCCACTGAGACTTAACTACCTTAACAACTACCTTAACCACTTTGTCACTGAGACTTAACTACCTTAACCACTTTGCCACTGAGACTTAACTACCTTAACCACTATGCCACTGAGACTTAACTACCTTAACCACTTTGTCACTGAGACTTAACTACCTTAACCACTTTGCCACTGAGACTTAACTACCTTAACCACTTTGTCACTGAGACTTAACTATCTTAATCACTTTGCCACTGAGACTTAACTACCTTAACCACTTTGTCACTGAGACTTAACTATCTTAATCACTTTGCCACTGAGACTTAACTACCTTAACCACTTTGCCACTGAGACTTAACTAGTTTGTCACTGAGACTTAACTATCTTAATCACTTTGCCACTGAGACTTAACTACCTTAACCACTTTGCCACTGAGACTTAACTACCTTAACCACTATGCCACTGAGACTTAACTACCTTAACCACTTTGTCACTGAGACTTAACTACCTTAACCACTTTGCCACTGAGACTTAACTACCTTAACCACTTTGTCACTGAGACTTAACTATCTTAATCACTTTGCCACTGAGACTTAACTACCTTAACCACTTTGTCACTGAGACTTAACTATCTTAATCACTTTGCCACTGAGACTTAACTACCTTAACCACTTCGCCACTGAGACTTAACTAGTTTGTCACTGAGACTTAACTATCTTAATCACTTTGCCACTGAGACTTAACTACCTTAACCATTTTGCTACTGAGACTTAACTACCTTAACCACTTTGCCACTGAGACAACTATCTTAACCACTTTGTCACTGAGACTTAACTACCTTAACCACTTTGCCACTGAGACTTAACTACCTTAACCACTATGTCACTGAGACTTAACTACCTTAACCACTTTGCCACTGAGACTTAACTACCTTAACCACTTTGCCACTGAGACTTAACTACCTTAACCACTTTGTCACTGAGACTTAACTACCTTAACCACTATGCCACTGAGACTTAACTACCTTAACCACTATGCCACTGAGACTTAACTACCTTAACAACTACCTTAACCACTTTGTCACTGAGACTTAACTACCTTAACCACTATGCCACTGAGACTTAACTACCTTAACCACTTTGCCACTGAGACTTAACTACCTTAACCACTTTGTCACTGAGACTTAACTATCTTAATCACTTTGCCACTGAGACTTAACTACCTTAACCACTTTGTCACTGAGACTTAACTATCTTAATCACTTTGCCACTGAGACTTAACTACCTTAACCACTTTGCCACTGAGACTTAACTACCTTAACCACTTCGCCACTGAGACTTAACTACCTTAACCACTTTGTCACTGAGACTTAACTATCTTAATCACTTTGCCACTGAGACTTAACTACCTTAACCATTTTGCTACTGAGACTTAACTACCTTAACCACTGAGACAACTATCTTAACCACTTTGTCACTGAGACTTAACTACCTTAACCACTTTGCCACTGAGACTTAACTACCTTAACCACTATGCCACTGAGACTTAACTACCTTAACCACTATGCCACTGAGACTTAACTACCTTAACCACTATGTCACTGAGACTTAACTACCTTAACCACTATGCCACTGAGACTTAACTACCTTAACCACTTTGTCACTGAGACTTAACTACCTTAACCACTATGCCACTGAGACTTAACTACCTTAACCACTATGCCACTGAGACTTAACTACCTTATCAATTGTGTCACTGAGACTTAACTACCTTAGCCACTTTGTCACTGATACTTAACTACCTTAACCACTATGCCACTGAGACTTAACTACCTTAACCACTATGCCACTGAGACTTAACTACCTTAACCACTTTGCCACTGAGACTTAACTACCTTAACCACTATGCCACTGAGACTTAACTACCTTAACCACTATGCCACTGAGACTTAACTACCTTAACCACTTTGCCACTGAGACTTAACTATCTTAACCACTTTGCCACTGAGACTTAACTACCTTAACCACTTTGTCACTGAGACTTAACTACCTTAACCACTATGCCACTGAGACTTAACTACCTTAACCACTTTGCCACTGAGACTTAACTACCTTAACCACTTTGTCACTGAGACTTAACTACCTTAACCACTATGTCACTGAGACTTAACTATCTTAACCACTTTGCCACTGAGACTTAACTACCTTAACCACTATGCCACTGAGACTTAACTTCCTTAACCACTTTGGTACTGAGACTTAACTACCTTAACCACTATGCCACTGAGACTTAACTACCTTAACCACTTTGCCACTGAGACTTAACTACCTTAACCACTTTGTCACTGAGACTTAACTACCTTAACCACTTTGCCACTGAGACTTAACTATCTTAACCACTATGCCACTGAGACTTAACTACCTTAACCACTTTGGTAATGAGACTTAACTACCTTAACCACTTTGCCACTGAGACTTAACTACCTTAACCCCTTTGTCACTGAGACTTAACTACCTTAACCACTTTGTCACTGAGACCACTTTGGTACTGAGACTTAACTACCTTAACCCCTTTGTCACTGAGACTTAACTACCTTAACCACTTTGTCACTGAGACTTAACTACCTTAACCACTTTGGTAATGAGACTTAACTACCTTAACCACTTTGCCACTGAGACTTAACTACCTTAACCACTTTGGTACTGAGACTTAACTACCTTAACCACTATGCCACTGAGACTTAACTACCTTAACCACTTTGCCACTGAGACTTAACTATCTTAACCACTATGCCACTGAGACTTAACTACCTTAACCACTTTGGTACTGAGACTTAACTACCTTAACCACTTTGCCACTGAGACTTAACTACCTTAACCACTTTGTCACTGAGACTTAACTACCTTAACCACTTTGCCACTGAGACTTAACTACCTTAACCACTATGCCACTGAGACTTAACTACCTTAACCACTTTGCCACTGAGACTTAACTACCTTAACCACTTTGCCACTGAGACTTAACTATCTTAACCACTTTGCCACTGAGACTTAACTACCTTAACCACTTTGCCACTGAGACTTAACTACCTTAACCACTTTGTCACTGAGACTTAACTACCTTAACCACTATGTCACTGAGACTTAACTACCTTAACCACTTTGCCACTGAGACTTAACTACCTTAACCACTTTGCCACTGAGACTTAACTACCTTAACCACTTTGGTACTGAGACTTAACTACCTTAACCACTCTGCCACTGAGACTTAACTTCCTTAACCACTTTGTCACTGAGACTTAACTACCTTAACCACTTTGGTACTGAGACTTAACTACCTTAACCACTTTGTCACTGAGACTTAACTTCCTTAACCACTTTGTCACTGAGACTTAACTACCTTAACCACTTTGGTACTGAGACTTAACTACCTTAACCACTTTGTCACTGAGACTTAACTACCTTAACCACTTTGCCACTGAGACTTAACTATCTTAACCACTATGCCACTGAGACTTAACTACCTTAACCACTTTGGTACTGAGACTTAACTACCTTAACCACTTTGCCACTGAGACTTAACTATCTTAACCACTTTGTCACTGAGACTTAACTACCTTAAAAACTGAGGCCTTTAATTTACCAAGATATAATGTTTTGTTATATATGAAAAAAAACTTAATTAAAATAAATTGATCGATTCTGGTAAAGAACAGGACAACTGCAGACTTTTATGAAACCATGACAAAAAGGGGACTTAATTTTACAATTAGAGGTATTATACTACAGGGCAAGTGTGCAGAAATGGCACCAACTTAACCAGTCTACTTAGCTATGCTGGAACCAATTCTTTTAAAATTAGGCAAAATGGATTAAAAAAGTATGGACAATAAGCATATTCAAACTTTCAAATTTTTTTTATCAAATA
The DNA here is from genome assembly GCA_944474755.1 of Limnoperna fortunei. Taxonomy (NCBI): domain Eukaryota; kingdom Metazoa; phylum Mollusca; class Bivalvia; order Mytilida; family Modiolidae; genus Limnoperna; species Limnoperna fortunei. Next base: position 43,630,657 of record OX104122.1, on the reverse strand, counting down.
TAATTCCAAACTTACAGTAAAGATTTCTTTTTATAAAATATAATTCTAATCTTACAGTAAAAGATTTGTATAATATAAATATAATTCCAAACTTACAGTATTTAATAAGTTTACTTCCACGTATAGTCTTAAATATCACACATGTACTGGCAATGTTAAATTTTAAACATCCTGCTTGGTATTAAGTACAAAACAATGTTTCCTGATCTTTCTGATCCACAGGAAACAGCGGTTTCCTCGGTCTTGTTTCCTTTGTAATTCTAATACTTTCCTCTGGTGTGCTTGTTTAAAACTGGGTTATATAAGCAAAATGCTTTTTTTTTCAAATTAACAAGATTTATTTTTATTTTAAAATAAGAAAATGTTTCTAAATAGACAAACTTTAATGGCTGAAAACTTCTTTCATTTATTTCATGAAGACATTTTGATTAAATGATAGAAAACGTATGATATGGGGTTTTTTTTGGTTTTTGTTCTGGTAACAACACTTGGATTTCAGAATTTTGATTGAAATGAATAACTTAAATACAAAAGTTCAAGGTGGTACAAGGACATACAAACCCATTTTTGTCTCTACAGATTTATTTTTCACAAAGCCATATATATTTTTCAAATGATAAGATAAACAAGATTATTTGTTTGTTTGTTTGAAAGGTGTTTAACACAATTAAACAAATTTTTCAAACTTTCTGAATATAGCTGAAATATTCCTTGCTGGGCGTAAAACAACCATCAATCAATCATCTATATCAAGGCATCCAGTTTTTATTGGGGGCATAAAGCTGGAGTCTATCTTATAAAACCTCTAACTTCAGCAGGCCAGGAAAACTGACAATCTTTGTCTACTAAGCTTGGAGTCAAGCTCCACCTGCCTGCAGTAAGGCTCGAACTTGTAACCTCAGTGTTGACATGAACAGAATAAATAATAGATGACTAATTGTCAGATAAACAAAAAAATATAGAAATCTATATTACAATCTTATTAATAAACTATGACTTCTTATCTTCATATGAGAAAAATCTTTGTTAATATGATAGATAATGTAAGTCTCAAATGTTCTATCTAATCAAAAGCTATAACTTTGGGTAAGTTGGCGTTCACAATCTGTCCTGTACATAAATGGTGGAATGTTTAATACTACTGTTTCTATGATTCTCATCTTCAATAAAAATTTGGTTAAAACATCATGAGTGTGTACCCTATAGGGTCCAGAAGCCTGAAATCACTCACTAAGAACACAAATAACTTTAAATTTTTAGCGGTTCAAAAATTCAAAAATTGTGATTAAGGGAAATTACTCCTATAAGGTGCTATCAGACAATTTATGAAAAACAAGTAGGATAGTATTGCTTCAAGCAATACTAAGTCCCCTACCGGCAAATAAAATTTTCATAGTCCAAGGGTCATAATTTCATCAAAAATCATTGGACCGGAACAATATTAGAAATTTATCTGGACCTCATCATGGTTTACTCACATGCCAAATATCAGCTCACTATCTGCAAGCGTTTAGAAAAAAATCAGGAAAAGGGTTATTTTAAATAAATTTTTCTAAGTCTAAGGGCCATAACTTTGGCAAAAATCATTAAACCATAATCATATTCGAACTTGATAGAGCTAGCTGTTACTCATCATGGTTGACTCACATACCAAATATCTGCAAGCGTTTAGAAAAAAAAATCTGGAAACTGTTATTTTTTTAAACAAAATTTCTAAGTCTAAGGGCCATAATTTTGTTACAAATCATTTGACCATTTATTAGAACTTGATCTGTAACTCCTAATGGTTGACCCACATACCAAATATCAGCTCAATATCTGCAAGCGCTTAGAAAACCAGAGGCTCTTAAGAGCCTGTATCGCTCACCTGATTTTATAGGCAATGAAGATGGCATTTCCCTGATGTTAAAGTAAGTCCTGTAATTTTCAATAAACTTTAAATAGGACCATCCAAACAATATTACTAGAAAGCTTTGTTTCATTGGTTAACCAGTTGTATAGAGATTTTTTTTATTTGCCCATAGGGTCCTATGTTAAACTAAGTCCTGCGGGGGAGTTGGCCATTTTGAATTTCCAATTGCCATAAAAAACATAAACTTTATAAAGGACCATCCAAACAATATTGCTAGTAAGTTTTTGTTTCCATTGATTAACCGGTTTCGGAGAAGAAGCCTTTAAAAACTTTTTCCCTTAGGGTCGTATGTTAAACAAAGTCCTGCGGTAGCGGCCATTTTGAATTTCCAATTGCCATAAAAAAAATAAACTTTATAGAGGACCATCCAAACAATATTGCTAGTAAGTTTTTGTTTCCATTGATTAACCGGTTTCAGAGAAGAAGCCTTTAAAAACTCTTTCCCATAGGGTCCTATGTTAAACTAAGTCCTGCAGTAGTGGCCATTTTGAATTTCCAGTTGGCTTAAAAATCATAAACTTTATAAAGGACCACCCAAACAATATTGCTAGTAAGTTTTGTTTTGATTGGTTAACCGGTTTCAGAGAAGAAGCCCTTTTTAACATTTTTCCCATAGGGTCCAATGTTAAACTAAGTCCTGTGGTGGTGGCCATTTTGAATATCAGATTGGGATAAAAAACATTAACTTTATAGAGGACCATCCAAACAATATTGCTAGTAAGTTTTGTTTCCATTGGTTGGCCGGTTTCAGAAAAGAAGCCTTTCAAACTTTTTCCCATAGGGTCCTATGTTAAATTAAGTCCTGCGGTGGCAGCCATTTTGAATTTCCAATTGCCATAAAAACACAAACTTTATAGAGGACCATCCAAACAATATTGCTAGTAAGTTTTGTTTTGATTGGTTAACCCGTTTCAGAGAAGAAGCCCTTTTTAACATTTTTCCCATAGGGTCCAATGGTAAACTAAGTCCTGTGGTGGCGGCCATTTTGAATATCAGATTGGGATAAAAAACATTAACTTTATAGAGGACCATCCAAACAATATTGCTAGTAAGTTTTGTTTCCATTGGTTGGCCGGTTTCAGAAAAGAAGCCTTTCAAACTTTTTCCCATAGGGTCCTATGTTAAATTAAGTCCTGCGGTGGCAGCCATTTTGAATTTCCAATTGCCATAAAAAACACTAACTTTATAGAGGACCATCCAAACAATATTGCTAGTAAGTTTTTGTTTCCATTGATTAACCGGTTTCAGAGAAGAAGCCTTTTAAAACTTTTTCCCATAGGGTTCTATGTTAAACTAAGTCCTGCAGTAGCGGCCATTTTGAATTTCCAATTCCCATCTAAAACACAAACTTTATAGAGGACCATCTAAACAATATTGCTAGTAAGTTTTGTTTTGATTGGTTAAACGGTTTCAGAGAAGAAGCCCTTTTTAACTTTTTTCCCATAGGGTCCTATGTTAAACTAAGTCTTGAGGTGGCGGCCATATTGGTTTACCAATCAAAATAAAAAACACAAACTTTGTAAAGGTCCATCCAATGAACATTATGGCCAAGTTTGGTTTCAATTGGCCAAGTGGTTTCAGAGAAGAAGATTAAAATGTAAAAAGTTTACAGACGCCGACGCCGACGACGACGCCGACGGACACAAAGTGATAACAATAGCTCACATGACCCTTTGGGTCAGGTGAGCTAAAAAGTCCGGAAACTGTTATTTAAAAAAAAAATTTTTTAAGTCTAAGGGCCATAACTTCATCGAAAATCATTTGACCATGTATTAGAACTTGATCTGTAACTCCTCATGGTTGACTCACATACCAAATATCAGCGCAATATCTGCAAGCGTTTAGAAAAAAAGTCAGGAAAAAATGTGACATACTGACTGATAGATGAACAGAATGCAAACGTATAGTCCCTTTCAGCGAAGCCGGTAGGGGACTAACTGAATGATTTGAAGACCTTTTTCCTTCAGGTTAATGTAGCAATTTACAGTTTTACTCTAGCGTTTATAGACTAAAAACAAAAACGATTGTCCCAATTTGTCATTAGACCAATAACTTTTGACTAAGCAATGATTTGAAGGCCTTGACTTGATTATCATTTTTGCTATTTACAGTTTCACTTCAGTTTTTTGGTTACAGGACAAGAACTGAAAATTCCTATAAGGAGTGGTCCGACCAATTTGTACCAACTACGTGTTTTGTAGGCATTGTCTTGATGAACATCTAAGTAACTTACAATATCAACCTAGCTCTCTAGTTTTCAAGTTATACTTAAAATTGTGTAAAATAACATAATTCAAGGACAATAACTCCTACAGGAAGTCATTACACAACTTCTGATAGAAACTTTTGTAGAGCTTAATGTGGTGATCAATCTGAGGTAACGGTTTTCTCTATAGCTATTACAATTTTTTAGAAATAAACCAAAAACAGCAGCCATCTTTGTAGATTGACAAACATCCTGGGTAAAATTTGAATTAAGGTACCCTATGGATGAAAACGTGCCAACCATTGTTTGACCTTTTGGGACATGTGACATGTTTTAAATCATACCCATTATTATTTCAAGCAAAACATGAAGAATTGACTTGCAGCTTATATGTGTTATATAATTTGTTGCTGAAATTAAGCATTTAATCAGACCTAGCCATTTACAATTAAAAAATGTTGCTACTTATATTACATACAGTACTACAAATAAAACTCAAATAGTTTATTTTATTAGAAAGTTGATGAAATATAAAATATCAAAAATAAAAAATGGATGACACACTCAACAATTGCAAGGCTTAATGCTAAGATTCCATTAATTAGACTTCCTCCAGAATGAAAATTAGATGACATGTCAGTTACTAAGATATTTCAGACAGTAGCATAAAAACTCCATGTTTTAAATATTCCGACTGAACCCTGTGTGAACATTATGTCACTGATAACCCATGCAAGTGATAGTTATGGGAAGTCCACTTCAACAGAATTTGTAGATTTCTTTATATATTGTTGAAAAAATTTACTGTTTTAAATGCATAAAATTCTATTTTCATTCTGTTCTTGTCTTTTGTTTGTTAGTAATGAAAATCTACAAATAAGCTGATTTGGTCTTCATAAAAATGTGAAAACACAGTTCACGCAATTATCATGATTGTGAAAATGACAAAAAAAAATGTTCCGCTGCCCAAAACAATCAACAATCGTCACTAAAAACCTGTCATATACTTACACTAGGACTGAGCATCAAGATGGAGATCTGAAGCGAAAACCAAACATCCTATAACATGCTTTTGCCAGATTTTGTTCAACTATTGAACTCTTCCCCAGAAAACTAGACATTAACATTTCCTATGGAGATTGGAAATTGACCGCACAGGTATCTAATTGCCAATTGACCCACAGGTAAACTTTGTACATATTAACTGCTCAATAATTTGCAAACATCAGCTTTTCATGTTATAATTAATTTTGCCAAAGGGAGATAATATCTCTCAATTATGACACTGGTCATAAATCATAATTTATCCCAGAGTCAAATACACAATTTGTGACATGTACATATAAGGCAAGCAGTTATTTACAATTTAACAAAAAAAAATTTATAACATAAAATATTACATTATCATTTATCTCAAGCAACCAACAAAATTAATATTTTTTGAAAACAAAATTAAGTTTTAAAATTCAACCATATATGTTAAAGCGTTTTGGTGAAATGAAACCAAAACGAAACACATTTACAATAAAAATAAATTAGAAAGAAAAAAAACTAACCTTGTTCTGGTGAAAATGTTGCCATGGTTTTGTTTAAAACACATATCACCTTGTACAAAAATCACTTTTCTTTAAAAATCAAACCAAACTATTCATTTGAAATAACTTCTTCTATGAATGTTATATGTTATGAAGTATTGCAATCAGTGTCACTTTTGTACATTATTTATTCCATAGAAAATATGGCGAGTCAGCCAAATTTTCCCAAGGCCACAATCCAAGGAAGTCAATTATAAATGGCTGGTTCGATTTTTGTAGCAGAAAATAATAAAGTAATTAATAAATCCCACACTTTCCATGAATGAATATCGGACAAGATTTGAGAATGGCCAATTGTGGAAGTGAAATAATGAGGAGTTGTACAAGAAAGCATACAAGTTTCATTCTCAAACGTTCCATGGAAACTGACGAAGGATAAAGTAATCACACAATATACAGACTATTTTGAAAAGGCAATTGAAAAAGTCAATAACACCTCGCAGAAAATGTTCCGCACTATAATGACTCCATTGCATAATTCTAGGATATTTCTAAAGAATTCTGTCATTCAGTATAAAATGATTGATTTATTTTCATCTGTTTAGGTTATTTCTACAGAGATATGAAAAACATTTTATATAAATAATAGTGTTTTTGAGATGAACCTTGGAACTGTAAAGTCATAACAGTTTCTTATTTTCTCTAAATAAGAACTAAATATCTTGACAACCCTGAAACTGGTTTACTTGCTCCAAGGAAGCTGGTGTGATTACTTTAATATCTGATCTTAAAACTAAATTTAACTTCAGCTGCAAAAGCTGGTCATCGACCTCTAGTTAAATAATTGACCTTGAGCAGGTTTCTTCCTCGAAAGAAACATGTAAACAATCTTTAAATTTTTACTTTATTTTTCAGAATATTTTCAATTCCAAAACATTTATTTTTAACTTGTTGTCATCCTTAATTCTAAAATACTGCTAACCGGATGTAAAGCTAACAACCAATCAAATCAAATCAACCAAAACATTAATTTACTGAATTGTAGCTTTACAGTCACAAACAGTATTTAGTTTTTTGTTTCTTTGAATGATGTTTAACACCACTTTCGGCTATATCATGGCGTCCAGTTTTTATTGGAGGATGAATGCCAGGGTACCTGGAGAAAACCCCTAACCTTCCAAACAGTATTGAGAAATACTGAGGATAAGCACAAGTCAACAAACAATAAATCAATATGGGAATGAAATGGATCATCAGTCAGCGAATTGGGACTATCAGAAAAGTATTAAAACCTTACAACCTCCCAACATGAGGGCGTCCCCTATCTGCCACCTGAGCAGCTCTGTGGGTTTAGTCCCGGGTAACCTCCCAACAAGAGGGTGTCCCTATCCACCACCTGAGAATGTTCTGAGCAGCTCTGTGGGTTAAGTCCATGACAACCTCCCAACAAGAGGGTGTCCCCTATCCACCACCTGAGCAGCTCTGTGGGTTAAGTCTCTGACAACCTACCAACAAGAGGGTGTCCCCTATCCACCACCTGAGCAGCTCTGTGGGTTAAGTCTCTGACAACCTCCCAACAAGAGGGTGTCCCCTATCCACCAACTAAGCAGCTCTGTGGGTTAAGTCCCTGACAACCTCCCAACAAGAGGGCGTCCCCTATCCACCAACTAAGCAGCTCTGTGTGTTAAGTCCCTGACAACCTCCCAACAAGAGGGCGTCCCCTATCCACCAACTAAGCAGCTCTGTGGGTTAAGTCCCTGACAACCTACCAACATAGGGTGTCCCCTATCCACCAACTAAGCAGCTCTGTGGGTTAAGTCCCTGACAACCTACCAACAAGGGGGTGTCCCCTATCCACCACCTGAGCAGCTCTGTGGGTTAAGTCCCTGACAACCTCCCAACAAGAGGGTGTCCCATATTCACCTGAGCAGCTCTGTGGGTTAAGTCCTGAGCATGTTCCTAGTGCCCATACGCATGTCATATGTTAATGATACAAAAGAAATTTATTGAATACTGTGTTACAGATATGTCTGAAAACCAAAAAATTCTGCAAGCATTAATTTTTGTGTAGAAACAATCTGTTAGCTGAAAATTGTGTTGTATTGATACCTTTGTCAAAAGGTTTCCGTATATTGTTTATCAAAAAAACATTGGTTAGCAATAGATTAAAGAACAAAAGATATTGTTTCATGAAATATGGCTCAGCTGTGATCACTTTAACAAAGCTTTAATAAAAATTTATGGGAAAACATTAATCAAATCAAACACAAGAAGATAGAATGGAACTTCAGCCAAGAAAATCACTAAAATTTCACCTCTAATTTATCTCAATTATTGCGCAAATCAAGAAGCCAGCAAAAAAAGAACAGACCTCTTACATCAAACCAGACTTCAAAGCCACAGCTCTCATTAAAACATTTATCAAGACTGTAATTACATAATCTCATTGAAAAATATAAAGAAAGATAGGGCATAGCATCATACTTCAATATTCCAGAAACTATGAGTAATTTGTAAACAATAAAATCAATAGCTATATATAAGCCAGACCACACCTGCTTTTTCTATTGTAAAGGAACATTACCCAGGGATAAATCATTCCCTAGCCTTGACAAATACAACTGTCTACTTCTAAGGGGCCTGGGTGGCTAAGGTAGTTCATCTGCTATTAATCACTTGGTCTGTCAACACTGAGATTGCGGTCAAGTCTCACTGCAGGCAGGGTACGCTCAACTCCAAGCTTAATTGACAAGGATTGGCAGTTTTCCTACCGAAGGTCAGGGTACTCTGGCTTTCTCTCCCAATAAACTTGGTCATGCCTTGATATATCTGAAAAATCGCTTAAAGTGGCCTTAAACAAAATGCAAACAAAAACAATCTACTTCTAGACCATCCCAACCCCCATTTTTCCCTATATGCTCTTCCTTATTGCACCCATCAATACATTTTAAAATTCATAGCTTTTGTTTATTTTTAGGTATAATTACTATAAAAAATTAGCAGTTAAAAAAATTGTCATACGCTACTTAAACTTGACAAATAAAGTTAGCTTGCAATTTTGACCAAACCATGTGTTTCACAAACAGCTGTACGACTTACAACTCATTCATATGTTGTGCAAGTCCTACAACATTATGTATAATACCTATCAGAGATTAAGACCTCAGCTGATTGATTGATTGGGGGAGTTTTTTATATCCTATAGGACAACTTAATAAGACATCAGCTTATAAAACAGCATGATATTTGTGCTCATGGAGGTCACTTAGCACCAAAAAAAATTTAATCTCAATATGTATTTCTAAAACACATCTTCATTTCCAAACAATAAAACAGAATCTGGTATATGTTTTTGGCACCTAAACTTTTCGTTATACATATTCAGACCACTATACACTAGGCTTTCCATCAAAAGTATTCAATAAATTAAGAGTGGTTGCTATAAACTTTAAATAATTAATCGAAACTTTCCGAGGTAAATTCCATTCTGATGGTACATTACGATTGATTTTTTGCATATCTTTTATAAACGTGGAAATTTAATGTGAAAAAGTACAATTTATGTCAATAATCCTGAACAAAATACTTCTATACCGCTCGATACAGTTACTATCTAGTATTATAAACGTTATAATAATGTTCGACACTGGCATTGACAATACCCTGGTTATTTATGTGATAAAGAATGATTAAAAAATAAATATCCCTGAATATGTTTCATAAATATGAATGGAATTCCCATGAACAATAATATCAATTAGAAAACTGACCGTACTATTTAAGTATTCTTATCATACACGAGATAATGATTCAACATCCCAGAAAACAATTAATGAAGGGGTGCCAGTCATCTCACGCCTCCTTTTTTGTAGTGCCACAATGTTTCCTTTGAGAAATATATTTACCTTCGATATTGGGCAAAATTGTAAAACAGCACTAAAACTACTCACAATGTTTACATATTGTTTTTTAAGGGAAATGAGTGTACAAATGAATTTTTTTTTTTTTTTTTTTTTTTTTGGGGGGGGGGGGGGGGGAATAGGTGGGTTGGACACTCCTAAATCCTAGCTTGCACAGAATTTGATTTACTGCTTTATCAACATGCAATTGCACACCTGAGTCATTAAAACAATTAATTATTTCTGTGCCTTGAAAAAAGTTAATTAGTACATCATTATATCTATTAAATATACATATATTCAATATTAAAATAACCAGATGTGTTTAAATATTGCATCTTATTTTAATTGTGCATCAAGTACATTGAGGTCAGCAACTACACAACTATAAAATAACCATAATTAAAATTAAACAATACTTCACTGAAAAATTAATTCAAGAACTTACAATTTGAAATGCTAGGTGTTTCTTACATACTTCAGTTCCCAGTTAGTTACTATGAAATCAGAAATAAACGATTGCCTCCTTGAATGAAGTGAAATCTATTCAAGTTCCGTCCATGTTAGTCTGATTAGCCAATCATAATATTGATTAGCATGAATGTTCAAAGGCTATAAACAAATATACATTCTATTGACCATGCGGCCTGAAACATTGTCCAAACATGTCAATGTTTACCTTCATCAAACGGAAATTAAACAGTTCCGTTATTTTCTCATTGTTGGACAATCAACATAATGGTTTTAATCTTTCAAGTAAAATGATAATTGTAAACAAATATAATACAGTGCTAATGGTTCCGAGTCAATTTTCTAAATTCTTTTTGACATCCACATAAAAAAACACAAAATAGTTTTACCTTTGAAAGTAACTTATCCTGAATTTTAAATAAAACACCCAACATTTTTAACTTTGAAATTAAATTATCCTGAATTTCAAATAAAACACTGAATATTTTACCTTTGAAAGTAACTTATCACGAATTAAAAAAAATGAACATTTTTACTTTGAAAGTAACCTATCCTGAATTTCAAATAAAAAACTGAACATTTTTAACTTTGAAAGTAAATTATCCTGAATTTCAAAAAAAAAATGAATATTTTCACCTTTGAAAGTAACCTATCCTGAGTTTCAAATAAAACACCCAACATTTATAACTTTGAAATTAAATTATCCTGAATTTCAAATAAAACACTGAATATTTTTACCTTTGAAAGTAACTTATCCTGAATTTGAAATAAAACACCCAACATTTATAACTTTGAAATTAAATTATCCTGGATTTCAAATAAAACACTGAATATTTTTACCTTTGAAAGTAACTTATACTGAATTTCAAATAAAACACCCAACATTTATAACTTTGAAATTAAATTATCCTGAATTTCAAATGAAACATCGAACATTTTAAACTATGAAAGTAACTTATCCTGAATTTCAAATAAAACACCCAACATTTATAACTTTGAAATTAAATTATCCTGAATTTCAAATGAAACACTGAATATTTTTACCTTTAAGTAACCTATCCTGAATTTCAAATAAAACATTGACCATTTTTAACTTTGAAAGTAACTTATCTGTAATTACAAATAAAACACTGAACATTTTTACCTTTGACAGAAACTTATCTGGAATAGCATTACTTGTACTCCTGGCTGTATTATTGCTACATGACATAACTTGATAACAACATGCGCTTAATTGATATTCTGATTTCACAGCCATACTTGAATATAACCCAGGATAATCTCACAAGTAACACAAATCTAGATTGTTTGAAATTTACCAAACAACTATACCCCTTACAAGAATGTAGAAATAAACAAGTCTATTTAACAGATTCTTCAGTTATGAAATGTTCACCTGTAAACCCTGTGTAAAATTTAATTACAAGGAAATATATAGTATATAACCTAACAATGTGTGACCTTGAACTATCAAGTCTCTTTCCTGGTTCCCTTTGTAATCTTATCAAAATTTCCATTTTTATTAAAATTTAATTAAATACTATGGATTCATTAATTCATGACTTTATACATAACAATATGTTGGTCACCATGGTAACAGATTATGTTGTTTGTGAAAAGAATAAGAAAGTCAAGTTTCAAAATAAATGGCCTAAATATAAATGGAGGAAGTCAAAGCTTTCCTTGACATTAATACATTACGTGATAGTTTACAAAGCATCCATTAGTGACAAGTCTATACTAGAAAAAAATTACAAAGAAAACCCACTGAACAAGTTATAGATTCCAAGATATGCAACTCGAAACAAAACACAAAAAAAGCGAGTACATTTTCCGTCAAATATGAACAGTACATGATTTTTTTTAATGAATTTTCATGCCCTCTTCAGAAGTGAAATGAAATGAAATGAAAGCTGATATGGTGAAAAAAATCTGAAACTTTGGCTGGGGAACCTTGTGGACTGTATCAATGCAGACCGTTTATGATTCAGTTACAGTATCTTTTACGAAATATTGTACGAAACCGGTATAAAGTTGAAACAAATTTAAAGAACAAAAAAAAAGAAAATCATCAGAATCTAAATCCCCAATACAGACACTTATATTTTTTCAACTGATTTATATGTACCTCAAAAACAACCAAAATGGCCATAAAAGACCGGAAATTAGCAGAAAACTTTCATCTGTTTCTTAGAGCCTACAAATGACTATTAGTGAGGAAGAAACGCTGAATTCTTCCTGCCAATGCCTGTCAACATTTTGACATCATTTAAAACCAAATGTCATCATTCCAAAGTTATCAAATTTATTATGCCAGATGTCCATTTCATCTAATGAAGACTCATCAGTGGCACTCAAACCCATAAAATATTGAAAATCCAAATAATTAAGATGTTGTAGAGCCTTTTTCATCAAATTTTCAAAAACTTACATAATAAATCCGGATAAGGCAATCTACACCTTGCAACAATTACAAATCCACTTAAAAGAATGTCAAGAAGTTTAAGTTAAAGAGAAAATATAAGAACACTGATTTCATCAACCTAGAGCCAGTCTTAATGATATTTGTTTATTTCCTCTTCAAATACAGATTTCAATAATGATATTTTGAATGTTTGCCAATACTACATAAGCTAAAATCAATTTGTACAACAAATTTAACCAATATGTCCATGTAGAAAATTGCAATTATGTCAACTTTTATTTGCTTTCTTGTGAAATTACAGGAACATAACAGCTAATTATCATCTTACCTGAAACTTTAATTGGATGGGCTCTGAGACCTTGAGTAAAGAGTTTGGACAGTCTGGATCATCTGAGTTACATAAAAGCTTTCATGGCAACTAAGCAAATAATTGCAGTCTGTTCTAGTGGCTCTTCTTCAACATTTAATCAATAATATCTTCTTGCCATCTGACACTAGAAATAAAAAATAATTGTTTTTAGATTCTGCTTTTATAGAATTTTCACAACAATAATTTTCTTATCACACCATGCCATTACTGATAGGGTATGTTTACGAGTCTCTTCTTGACTATTCAGATCTAAGAAATATCTCTTTCTATGAAAATTAATATGCTTCATTCTGTTTATTTCGTGTCCAACATATATCCCTTTTTCATGTGTATCCTTCTGTAATGTCAAGAAACACATTCAATGCAGTTTAATAACAAACTAATCAAGTTTGCTGTATACACATGATACTATAGCGGCCTGTGGGCAATAGGTGTCTATAGATTCTACTCTGTTCCACTTTTCTGTCATTAAATTACCATTTACCTACTGTCTGTTGTTTCTTCTACTTTCTTACTCTCTTTGAAGTGTTTTAAAATGTTCAATAATCAAAACATAATTATTACTTGTACTCATTTGTTGGGTGTATTTGAAATATAATACGTTATGTGTTACACAGTGTACAAAATCACTGAATTCAAATTCTTCATGATTCTGAAAATAATTTTGTTATATATATTCTTAACTAGTGTTTTGAAGAACATCTGAACGAGTCTGCTCAATGTTTTCATGAGTTTGTTTTTAGTCCTTGTTTTTATCTTTGGCGAGACTAAAAAACTACTACTACAGTTGTGGGGTCATAAAGACTTCTCATAGATGGAATACTGATAATTTACTATGGCAATACCATTAGAAGATTACATAATTCTTAACAATAATCAATTTTTCATAGAAAATTATTGGTATGGGTGCTTAATACAATTTACAACAGTCATAAAAGTTTCTTAATCATAAACTTGACATTACAAGTGAACCTTCACATGTAATAAATTTCTTGAAAATAATACTTTAATAAAATTGATGTGAGGTCATTAAACTCATGAAATGAAACTGAAAACAGATGACACAGATCTAGTTTTCTTGTACATGTATTTATAATGCTGCACAATGCAGGTACTTTTTCAGGAGGCTGTAGTAAACAAGAACTGGGTATCAGCAGGGTGTGATTGGTTTTTAATCGTAATTGACCAGGACTGCCAGTTTTCCTACAAAATGTTGGGGTTTTCTACGGGTACTCTGGGTTCCTCCCCAATAAAAAGGGATGCCATGATATACAGATAGATGAAAAATTGATAAAAGAGGTATTGAACATCACTCACTTAAACACACACATCTAACTAGTATACACAAGTCTAACATGTCTATATCAGGAAGAGGATTAATAAAAGTCTTTGTGGACCCTAAAATTGTATAATACAATATCAAATTTTATATGTAAATGAATAAAATGTTTGTTTACACTAACATGTCTATATACATGTAAGTGACAAAGATTAAAGGATATAAGGGGCTGAGATCAAACAACACCTCAATGTTTTGTTTGTTAAGCACAATATAAGGACAATAGTTCTCAATATCTGAGAATTAATCTGTCCATAAAAAACCTTCACCCATTGAGAGACATGTGGGTATATTAATTTGCTGGGAGTCCCTTAAATCTTTCAGTTGGAGAAAGTTACATCTTTACCACATGGCACAGGAGGTGATCACAGATGTACATGTAATTCTCCATAGCAAAAAAAAAAAAACAAAAGGGCTTGTGGCATGTCTAGGAGTGACATAGTGACAATGCCATTAACCCATAGCACAACATTGTTGTAATACATGCTTGCACACATTAACAGAAAAATTCAAAAACTCAAATGCATGTTATAATAACACTTCATTTGGCAAAGGTCTTATTGTATATATTGTTTAAATGATTGTTTAAATATTATTTAATGCCACTTGCAGCAAGTTTTTAAGCTATATCATGCGGCGCCCAGTTTTTATTAGCGGAGGAAGCCTGCATACACGGAGCTAACCTGATCTTCAGAAGGAAAACTGGCAACCCTTGTCAATTAATATTGACAAACTTACAGAGCAGAATTAAGATACAAAATCAATTCATCTCATATACATGTACTAGTATTACTATAAGATCTTAGATTACTGAAATAATTGTTTGCTTTCGCTAGGCCTAATTTGACAAAGATTTAACTATGCTTTGCTTCACATTTTTTTTTATCAATTTCCTCTGAAATAAAATTCTTTAAAAACTAACATTCGTCCTTGACCTTCACCTTCCATATTTTTACTCTCAGCTCATATAAATCAAGATAATATTCTGTTTTATCACAATAACCAGCTGTACTAATGATAAATTATTAGAAAATTATGCAAATTTTTGGCCTTTATACTGATTAAATATTGATAAGAATCAACATATATATCTATTACTTATGTAATCCACACCTGCAAGGCAGGGACAAGTTCAAATAAGTTTTCTTAAGAAGTACAATCAAGTTTTTCAGTGAAAGATGATTTTGCAGTCAAAAGTTTACTCAGGTCTAACTCTTAAAGAACATGCAGTTACAGTCAATCATTCTAGCATTAAATTTTTTTACAAATACACCATTTATTTGTCTTTGTAATTGTTGGACTCCACCAACCACAATTAAAAGCTGGGAACTTGATTGACTCTGGGGCAAGAACTATGAATCCTAAAAATAGTTTTAACTTTAACCTTATTCTACCAGAAAGAGAAATGATACTACCAAGAACCCTAACTTGGGACAACAGGATTTTCTGCATCTCTGTACTGTTTGGTGATGT
The DNA here is from genome assembly GCA_944474755.1 of Limnoperna fortunei. NCBI lineage: Eukaryota > Metazoa > Mollusca > Bivalvia > Mytilida > Modiolidae > Limnoperna > Limnoperna fortunei. The sequence goes on along the minus strand of OX104122.1, from coordinate 43,615,027 downwards.
TGAGAGTAATTTCAAATAAAATTTTCTTGAAGAGAACAGATAACCCAGAAAAATAGTTTACTTAGATACATCATCATAAAAAATCAGGAAATGTTACATTTGGAATTGGGCATTAAAATCTATTAACCACTGGAAGGAAAATGCTACTAGAGCCATTGGAACACCTTGATGGCTAGACCAGAATGCACTTAAATCTAGTGCAATTAACAATACATGTACATGTATTTTTTGTCTGTTTGAATGTTATTTAACTCCACTTTCAGAAATTTTTCATCCATATCATGGTGTCCAGTTTTTATTGGGGGAGGAAGCTGGAGTACCCCGAGAAAACCCCCTGATCTTCGGAAGGAAATCTGGCAATCCCTGTCAATTGAGTTTAGAGTTGAGTTCACCATGCCTGCAGTGAGGCTCGAACCAGCAATCTCAGCGCGGACAACATGTGATCAATAGTAGCTGAACTACCTTAACCACTCTGCCAACGATGTCTCCCATGTACATGTAAGGCACATTTACTTAAGTTTTGTTTCATAGACGGAATTATTGTTTTTCAGTTTTAATATGTGTATTTTACATAAATTGGTTATATTTATGTGCTTTTAAAGGAAAACTTCGCAAAAAAAGGAAAATTTGATATGTTATTCTTCAGGAAGAAAAGCACTTTTGCCTATTGATGTTTTATTTTATTTTTAATGGTTTAGTTTCTACATTGAATTTACTGTGTAAAAAATACACTTATGGATGTCCACCATCTAGTCACTATCTCCTCACTAGATGGCGATACTAGAGATCACTTGACATCCAAATACCTCAATGTCACCGTATGATAATAACGCAAAACAGTCAATAACAGAAGGCTGTACTATCAGACGAGGTTCTGGAAAGATTATGTTTTATATTCCTGATCCAGGGACATTCTATACTAATATAGTATACACTGTCACTTCCTGATCTAAGCAAAAAATCCAACTTGTGTAGCAAGTAGTTCACGAGTTTAAAGACTTCTACTTTAGACACGTCAGCAACAACTTCGTATGCAAAGATCATTGTGCAGAATTTTGCATGGATGATAGTTTTATGGTAAGATGACCTCATTTTTCCCCAAATACTAGTTTGAATTTTGTCCATAAATATGAAATAAATTGAAAATTATTCCTATTATTATTTTCAGATGATTGAACGAAACTTTTTATACAAAATATTCTTGAAGTTTTTAATACTATTATATTATTGCTAGTAACATTTATTGGTGCATGTGCATAATACAGTTTCCAAAATTTTAGGTGTGTTTATTTGTGTCAACGTGTCAGTTTTGCGTTTCCTGTGACCTGGCACCTAAAGGTATTCGAAAGCTTATAAACAAAATAACATCCTGTGTTCTCACACTTCTGTGTTTTCAAATCATACCTGTCCTTGGAAGGAGAGGGACTTGCCGTTCTTATTTCGAATTACATGATAAACCATTAATCTGGTTAGCTTTTGAAAATGTTGATTGATTGATTGATTGGATGTCTGCTTTACGTCCAGCGAGCAGTATTTCAGCTATATTCAGTACGGGAACAAGTTAACAATAATAAATCAAAGGAAAATGAGGGTGGGATGGGTCACAGGGAATACAATTTTGACTGCCACTGTAAAAGTATGGAGTTTTGGGTAAGGGCAGAAAATTTAGCCTTTTGTAGCAGCTACAATGAGCCTACTCTTTTTGGAAATCTACAAAAGGGGTCTTTATCGTGCAAGGAGCGTGGCACTCTCCAAACACGTTACCCACTACGGTCCGCGGTCAGGCTTTCTGTATTATGACCTGACAATCCCCCAAAGAGAGGGTCTCCCCTATCCGCCACCCGTGGTATGCGCTGGGCTGCTCTGTGAGTCCAGCACTGGGAACCCTCCCAGTATAGTCCAAGCTTATGAAAATGTCAGAATATTCATACTTCAAAGTCGGCTTCAAATGAGCTAGTAATTGCAATAAACATCCCGTTTGTTTACCTGCTAATTCTGTTAATTACCCTTCATAAACGAGAAATGATTAACCTGTAAAATTTGCATGTCCAGGTACAACTGTCGATTCAAGACGTGCAAAATTATCTATGGAATTTTATTTCATGTTTAAAAATAATTATATAAATATATCTTTTATTTACAATTATAATTTAGGTAAATTCTATCCGAATTAATATATAAAGACAGGTTAAAAATTGTGTCTAAAAGTACTTTTATTAATACAAAGATCATTACAACATTAAGACTTATTTGGTACTCAGCCGGTCATAAGTCTTCGCCAGTTTTTATATTCTTCAAAGAGCAAAGGCAGAAAAACATATTTTTAAACTGTATTATTTATCATATTTACTGGATAGTGGCAGGTTATCACGTCACAACTGCAATCTCATGGTAAATACTGTCAATATAGCAGCCCCCATATACAAAATTTTACCACCTCTAATCCACTCCAGAAGCGCACGGTAGAGAATACAATAAAACATCGAAAGGCAAAAATATTTCTTTTTATTTAAAAAATAGCATATCAAATTTTCATTTTTTTTTGCGTGTTTCCCTTTAAATTACACTTTACACAACTATTGCAGTTTTTATATATACACATGTATATGAATATTAAAAGAAAAGTTCTCCATTTTGTTTATAGCATTGTTGCAGAAAGTTTTACAAAGTCTGAATTTATTGTACATGTTCTAGGGGAAATACACTGCTGACGAAAATATGTATTTTTTTCATTGAAGAGTACCTTGTGTTATAACACATTTGGAAACTGTTCAAATCCCATGACTGACCTTTTCAGGTGAATTGCTAACATCAGGAAACAAATGCAATTTACAATCATATAAGACAAAGGAAATTACTAATTAGTTAATCAATCAAGTTAATTCATTTGACAATTAGAATAAACGAGCTGTCAGTCACAACCATCAAAGATCATTATCTACAGACATAATTAAAAACAATTGAGGCAAAAAATAAACATGACTTTGATGTTTTAGCCATGAAACAATTAATTCAGACAAGGCGAAAGATGCTATTTAAGTAAATTCCTCATTGATTTGTGTAAAGCAGAAATGGATGATGACCAAACCCTTTACTGATTGATTGAAAAGAAAATCTCCTTAACAATTATAAAAAATGTTTAGAACATGCAGGCATAACCACTGACAGATTCTATATAAAATTCATATTTTCATTATACTTCTTTTTAGAACAGCTTATGTCAGCAGATACCAAATGAGAACCTTGGTGACCAAGTAGTCTATGCAGTTAGCCATCAACTATATATCACTGGAGTGTCAACACTGTGTTTGCTAATTCGAGCACTACTTCAGGCAAGGTGTGCTCGAATCCAACCTTAACTGACAAGGGTTGCCTGTTTCCCTCAGAAAAATGGGGCTCTATCTGGGTCAATTCATCTTCCTCTCCTGATAAAAACTTCATGCTTTGATAGCCAAACAGTGGTGTTGCAGAAAGTGGTAACTAGATATCGGTGAGATGGTATCCATCTCTGTTTGCCCAGCTGACCTTGAGGTTAAAGGTTATCAACAATGTTTGTGACACACCATCAATTTACCCACATACCAAATATAAAAAGCCTACCTAAAAATTTATACCCTGGACATGATTAGTTTCAGACAGACTGATGGACACATGGACAGATAGATGTACAGACAGACTGACCACTATTGGGCCTCCACCACCAAGAGGAAGGGCCTTAATAAATCCAGATTCAAGGAACCAAATAAACAGTTAAGACATATATAGAATTATTCCTCTGGTTTTAATTTACATTCACATAAAAGTTACTCATCTTTTGATTAGATTGTACTGTAGATTTTTTAAAATACATGTCCAGCCATGTCTGCAACCCTGAGGTGAAGTAACTAGTCAACTGGATCACATCATATTTCTGTGTTTTTTTATTTTATTGATATTTTTTTAAGTGTTTATTTTTTTCCATTATATATTCAAATGTTACCAACTGTCCACTTGAGTACCCTTCAGTACAACAGCCTTGTGTTAATAGAATTTTGGTTGTCAAGGTAACATCCTAAGTTCCAGTTTTACTACAGAAACTACTATTTCCTACCACATTTGCCAGCTCACATTTCTTGCATTTAAAAAAAATGAAGCTAATTCTATCTGCCTAAGAGTAGACAGATTTCAACTTCAAAAAAATGAACTGATTACCCATGGTATAATTAGAAGTAGTTTGTTGATATTAAAGCCAAAAGTCTAATCTGTAAACTCTTAATTTGATCAAGTCAAAGTGATGTGTATTTAGATTATCTCTGAAATAATTAGTTGTAGTTGATAAAAAATATTATAATAAACAATATAGATATAACATTTAGTTTATCTTGCTTTGGATTTTTTAAAAACAGCTTAAGAAAAAATCTGCCTGCATGAATAAACCAATGTAAACTCTACAGTACATAGACTAGGGAAACAATAAGGGGAGAGTGTGAGTCACAATTCATGGAATATAAAAATATCACACATCACAGAAATTTCCATATGTTTACATTATTTCTAAAGAAACATGGTAAATAAGAGCCCAACAGTTAGTGGCACGAAAAATAAACCAGAGGCTCCCAGGAGCTTGTAATCACTCACCTGGAACACAAAGGACTTCAACTATATTGAAATTTTTGCAATTTACAGTTTCAGTCTAGTTGTGACAGCTTTTAAGTTACTGTGAAAAAAGTAAACTTTTCTTCAAAAATTTTAGTTAAGTACAATAACTCCTATAAGGTGCCATCAGACAATTTCTGAAAATTAAATGATTTGTAAGCCTTGTCCTTTAGGGTAATTTAGAAATTTAAAATTTTACTCAAGGTGTGTTATAGACTGATTTATAAACAAATACTGATTTTTTGTCCAAATTTGTAATTAAAGGGCAATAACACCAATAAAGAGTCATCTTGCAATTTTGGACTACCTGTAAGGAATGATTTGTAGGCCTTGCTTGCTGATCATTTGTGCATATTACATTTTCATTCTAGCTGCAATAGTTTTCAAGTTACAGGACAAAAACGGAAAATTTCATAAAAAAATTGTTATTTAATGGCAATAACTCCTATAAGGAGTCAACTGGCAATTTCAGACCAATACAGTGAATTGTAGGGCTTGTATTGCTGATCACTTTTGCTATTTTTAGTTACACTCTAGCTGTAACAGTTTTTAAGTTACAGGACAAAAACAGAAAATTGTCATTTAAGAACAATAACTCCTATTAGGAGTCATCTGACAATTTCAGACTAATAAGTGAATTGCAGGGCTTTTATTGCTGATCATTTTGCCTATTTATAGTTTCACTCTAGCTGTTATGGTTTTTAAGTTACAAGACAAAAACGGAAAATTTTATTAAAAAATTGCCCTTTAAGGGCAATAACTCCTATAAGAAGTCATCTGACTTTTTAAGACCATTACTAATAGCAACTATTGTAGACCTTAATGTGCTGATCAATTTGAATAAATGTTTTTCTCTATAGCTATTATAATTTTTGATATAATGATCAAAAATGTGTGTTGACACCCATGTTCTATTTTTAGTAACAGCAGCCATCTCTGTCCATTGATCAACACACGTATAAAAAATTTGAAACTAGGAACCCTAAGGATGATTGTGGCCAAGTTTGAAAAAAAAGTAGCCCAGTGGTTTCAGAGGAGAATATTTTTGAAAAAAACTATCCACAGAACTCCCTGCCTGCTAAAAAAGGAAGACTAAAATCCTCGCATACTGTAGTCATACTGTAGTCCTTTGTAACCAAATCATAAGAAATTTCATATTATAATACAAAGAAATAATACCGGTAAATTATTTCAACTTCAATATTCACCCAAACAAATTATTCATAACTGTTTTCCCATCAAAGTTCCGAGTCAATTATATACATCCAAGGTCAAACATGGCAAGTCATGTTTGTTGGCAAAGTTCTGTACATTTACACAGAAATTGTTAAATTATTTTATTTCCAATTAAGGGCCCTCAAGAGTCATTTACAGAAAACAGAAAACATAAAGAAAGAGTTGCTTGATTTAGAGATAAAAACTAACAATATACAATAACATGTACATTTCCACAAGTGTCCCAAGTGGGTTCTAAACACTTAATGTATTATTAACAATTAATATTTGTTATCTTTATGTACCAATACTTTAATAATCATGTTGGTGTCTGTATTGTACCATTCCCCGTAATGGGCCCTTAATTGGAATAAATATTATTATACTATATATTGTTATCTGGTTTCAGCATATTTCATTTATTAGTTAACCTTGCAAACACTTAAAGTGGGTCCTTATCAACTTTTTTATGATGCAACTTTTTTATCATGATGCAGAAATTAATAAAAATAAAACAAACTCACCTAAAGATCTGAAATACACCATGATTCTTAAAAGACTAACAAAGAACATCCATCTAACATTACATGGTCAGTTTAAAACAGCTGACAATTCACTTATGGCTAACACTACAAATGAAGTGTGATGATTTGCCTGAAGTCAACAAATTACAGATGTTTGAAATGTATACATACATCTTGTCTCAAATAGTTGGTAGGGTGTCCAATAAACTCTGCTACATCCCAAGGGGGCTGGACATCAGAATTCAGACATGTTACAATACAGTTAAAATGTACTTTGTCTAAAGAGGGCCTGTTATCTATTTGTCTAAAGAGGGCCTGTTATCTTAAAGCACTAATTAATGATTTCAGGCCATTAATTGTTAGGTTAGGTATTACAACCTTTATTGTGTTTTAAAGGCCCTGACAGGCATAAACCACTAATTATGAATTCAGGCCCTTAACTGTTAGGTAAGGTATTGGAAGGTATTGTGTATTAAAGGCTGTAACTTTTATATAAGTTATAAAATGTTTTTATTTCCATGGTTAATGCCCTCTAGACTGAAATAATAATACAGATATACAGTCACATACTGTAGCAAATTTTAAAAGTGTTAAAATTAAAAAGAAATCAGGTTCAAATGTCATGTTTTAATTTCATTATAGACTGTACAGTTTATGTAATAATTTGATTTAAATTTCATTTTTTACAGACTAAAAGGAAATATTACTTAGACTCTTTAAAAGCAGATAACATCTAAATTTTAGACAAGGAAATGCTGACTTGTGGTTATTGTTAAGTAGTTCAATAAAAATGACATTTTTGGACTATAAGTCTTAAATTTGAAGGGGTACATGTACATTTACTATGCAAACATGTAATTGGCATATTTGCTTGTAATATGATTGGGTCATTGGGTCAAGTTATTTGACCTCAGTCTAAAAATATGGAAAAAAACCTTTCTGTGGGATTTTGGTTTGGGCAAAGGGGGGGGGGGGGCGGGTACTCAGATTTATCTACCCTTTCAATCTTTGGAGGGGACATGATGCTTCATTAGCTTTATCAATAAACTTTCATGTAATAAATAAACAGAGAAAATCTATTTCTACAATCTAAAAGTTAAATCTTATCCTTGCTTCCTCCCCTTTTTTGTTAGTTGCCATTAAGAGTTATGAGTTGTTGAATGATGAAAATTAAATAGACAAAAGATTTCTAAAACAAGAATTCAATTTTCCATATATATATATATTTTTAATTAGATAAAAATGTTCTTTTATATTACTCACAACTTAAAAATATCTAAAAAATCAAGTAGTGGTCGATGAGTAAGATCACAGAAAACTGTGAAAAATCTCAAAACTCGAGTTGTGGTCATCATGTCCAGTTAGATTAGACACAAGTGTGTTATATCTCAATGACATTTACTATTATACTTGTACCAAGGAACACTCCGAAAAACGACTCTGATCTTAATAGTGTATCAGTATAACTGACCACTTCAATACATTTACCGTGGTCATCTATACAACAAAGTGACCAGGGATAGATAAGGCATAAAGATAATACGATTATTGACTTTCTAGGCAACAATGGCTTGATACAACTATTTATAAAAACAATTTATTAGTACTAAACAGTAAATGTACTCCATGTTAAGTACTAAATAGTCAAGCTGTTTTAGCGAAATGCCCAAAGAATTCCGACTCCATAATTTAAGTCCTATTGGATATATGCATATAAGATGAAACTTAGCAGCTTTGACGAAATTATAATCCTAAACTTAAAATATTAACTTTACAATATTGAAAAAATCAGCAAATACTTTATTCTCATAAAAAAATGTGTAAGAAATGATCACTACTTTATACCCTCACTTACCACCCCAAATATGCTGATCACAGTGTTTTTATATATATAGTGCATAACTGCATTCTCTAAATAAAGTGTACACGTAGGTATAGTTGTGAATAAGAGTGGGTACCAGCAAGTGTAACAGATTGTCGGGATGGACAGATGAACAAATTATGTTTCAGAACAAATGAAAGAAAACAAAAATTTCAATGATTTAAATGACAAACAAAAACTTATTCTCATCTTAAACCCAACAAATTTTCGACAGGTCCACAATCTATCAAAACTGAGGTCGAAGAACTTTGGTATGTTCTCTGTAGGACTGTTAGTTGTTATGCCTTTATTTTTTATATGTCACAAGCCGTAAAAATAGCATTATTCATAATAAATACATGGAAATTATTTTCACAACCCAAAAATAAAAAGATTTCCATACCATGTATTATTCTTTTCATGTGTAAGTAAGCCACAGTTAAAACCATGGGGGTGTGGTAATGTCCTTCGTGGATAATTTAGAGTCTAATAAAATTACACTTGAAGCTACCAGTTATCTTTGATGGCCCATTGAGGCCAGTACATATCACTTTGGTGAAGGTTAACTGTTGGTCAACAGCACTCTATTTTATTTCATTTATCCACGATTTCCTGACTATTATTGCTGTTACGAACCTAATTCCTGCAGTTTTATTCCTCTCAATATTTCATATGAGACATACAGTTAAATAAATATTATTAAAGTTAAGAAATTTATCCAGAAATTATAAAAGAAATCTTAAACATAAATTAATCTTTGAATTAAACAAATTGAATTAAAAATATTCCTTATATTAAATTATGTCAACAACAGTGCACATAGCATTCATACAACTCCTTTGAGAAGCTAATTTTACACCTCCATTTCTATTGAAATTGATGTTTTATGAGGAAGGATTAGTAGCCTCACATTTTTATATTGATAGAATTCTTTTGATATTCCTTCCCATGATTCTATTCTCAGCAGCAGATTTATTACCTTAGTTCAAGTCAGAGTAGCATGGAAACCGCATGAATTTTATGAATGGTAAAGAAACATACTAGTTAGTAGTTATAGTATGTCTGTTTCCTATTTAAGTAATACATAATATGATCTGTCAAGCTGTCTGCTCAAATTATTAATTCATCCTTAGCATTACAATCTCTATGGAATAGTTATCAGACAATGTTATAAAAAATATTATTTTGGTTCTGTTGACATTTCTAGATGGATATGTTTTCTGATATTATCTTTGGGAAAAAAACAGATGAAGATATCAAATAAATCTGCCCATTATAAAATTGTCAATAATACATTTTAATGGGTTGGAATGGTCATAAGCAAACAATATGTATGACATTTATGAGTGGGTTTTTTTTTTTGTGTTTTTTTAATTTTGTTAGCAACACAATATTATGTACATGATAATAAAAGATGGATTGATTGCACAGATCACCTCCAATTAAAGAGATTTTCCTTTTGGACTCCAAATTTCCGTTGACAATTGCTCATAACTAACCCTGTTTTGATTATATAACTGAAAGGATGACTTTCCATTCCAAATTTATTTTTAAAAGAAGACACATGTACAGGTATATATTTCTGATTACCGGTATTCGCTGTTAGATGGATTATTTACAGACCCAAGAATGAGAACCACACCCTATTCCTTACATGAAAATGTGACAATTTATATAATTTGATTACTAGAGAGTCGGTAGGTTGTAATTCCCTGTGGAACAGTCTTCATCCCTGTGGTTAATAGAGAGTAAGTAGGCTGTAATTGCTTTTGGCAATTTGTCCCTGTGGTGACTGGAGCCACAGGGTATTACAGCTTACAAACTCTCCAGTCACCACCGGGATGAAGACTGTGCTACATGAAATTACAGGAACTACAGACAGTCCTATTGACTCTCCAGTCACTGCAGGGAACTACAAGAACAATGACTGCTTCTATTATAAACTTTTAATGTTTCCTGTCATAGCACTTAATACTGACCTTATACATGGCTGGAGTAAAAGAACACCAACATGTCATAACTGATATAAATATACTTATATGATAAACATACAATGTAATAAAATTACCAAGGTCATTACACAAAGTTGATTAATGTAAAGAATCAGTTACATATTAATAATGTCAGTATCAATTATTTATAAACCTGGCTATTATAACCTGTTCCTAGTGTGAAAATAGCAAGAAACTTTCCAGTCACCAAAGGGACGAAGAATGAGCCTCAGTGATTTATTGCCTACAGACTCTCCAGTCACCACAGGGACAAAGACTGAGCCAGCCTACAGAATCTCCAGTCACAACACGGACAAAGACTGAGCCACAGGGATTTTACAGCCTACAAAATCTTTAGTTACCACAAGGAGAAAGACTGAACCACAGGAAAATACAGCCTACAGACTCTCCGGTCACCACAGAGACGAAAACTGAGCTGCAGTGAATAACAGAATTATTTCTTAAAAATTTGTTTTCATTAACAATTCTTAAATTTTATAAAATTAAAAGTTATATTTTATTAACCTATACTATAATATCAAATAATTGAAGTTTTCAAGGCAATATTTAGAGGAGTTTGTTTTATTTGTTTGTATGATGTTTAACACCACTTTAAGCAATTTTTCAGTTATATCATGGCATCCAGCTTTAATTGGAGGAGTAAGCCAGAGTACACATGAAAAAATCTTTGACCTTTGGTAGGAAAAGTAGCAATTCTTGAGATTTGATCCAGCAACCTCAATGTTGACAGACCATATGTGATCAATAGTAACAAAACTACCTTAACCACTCGGCCACCGATGCCACTTAGCAGAATAAAATCAATGTTAATGTAATATAGAACAGTTTTTTGGCATGAAAAGGTAATTACGTTTTTTTTAAACTTATTTTTACTAGTTAATTGGTTGGTTGAATGGCTGTAATGCCTTTTTCCACAATTTTTCATCTGTATCGTGGGTTAAGTTTTTATAAGGGGAGGGCCCCATTCTTTGGAAGAAAAAACTGGCAATTTTTGTCAATTAAGATGTACAATGTACATGTACATCATTCATTGATTCATTGATTTAAATGTATTTACAAGTTAACACCTATATTTGGGGACTTTAATAAGATTGGCTGAACAAAAAGCCAGATATTTAACAGCAGGCTCTAAAGACAAATTTGATTTTAAGTATTCTGCACATAGAAAGTGACTGGTAGTTGTTTAAATACTGAAGTCCTTGGCTAAGCACTGACGTGCCTTCTTCCAGTTTTTTTGCAATTACTATTATCACATATTAGACATGATTGTACAAGGTCTACTCCAGACGCCATGGCAATAGTAGAAGTATAACAGTATTTTTTTTTATCCCCTTATGATTCCATTTAGGAAAACAAACAGATAATAAACATTATACAACCCAGTCATATTTGAACTTTGGGGAATTTTAAATGCATTTGCACATTCAGAAAATCAACAGTAACTTTACTCCCGGTGTTGTACAATGTGTATTTAAATACGTATTTTTGTATCTGACATTTACGTTATGTTGGTCACAACATTCTGACTATGGCCATCCATTATAAAAAAATTGTTGATTTCTTTAGTTCCCTGACCAATCAAATGGGGTAAAATATTTTAAGGTAGAGGTATATGGTTCTTCCATAAATGGCCAGTTTCTGATACAGATGACCCAGTACAAGTGAGCTCAAACACGCACATCTGTAATTGTTGTGTCATCCAATCAAGCGCATGAAACAAGAATGTTTTTATAATACATGTACAATAACAAGGTTCTTGTTTATTCATTCAGATAATAAATAGAGTCTTTAATCGGAATCTATAAGATATCCTGATGTGAAAGTTGTTGGTTTATTACAGAAATAGGTACTTTCAAGTGATTTTGGGAAAGCCCATGTGATATTCCACCCGTGATAGAAATTTCTGTCTTTTCGCTCATTCTGCTGCAATCCACTTGAAAAAGACAAACAATTTCTATCACTTGTGGAAGATCACCCAGTCTTTCCAAAAAAACGTATGTCAGAACCTAATAATCTTTTTGACTGGTTCCACCCTGTCACATTTGTGACTGTTCCATATACTCAGTAGTTTATGCCTTCATATTTGTCATTGATGTTAATACTTTTTAAATAAATTTTTGGAGATTTACAAAAAACAAGTGTGGACACAGAAAAACGTCTCGCCTGCATTCCGCATCAGTAACGAAAATAAATTTTGTCATAAGCATTACGTAAATAGCATTAAATATCAGCAACGGCCTGTATACCAAATATTGTCACCATACCATGCATAGTTACAGAGGAACTGTCCTAATACAAAAACTTTAACGTAGTTGCTGGACCGTAAAATTGAGGTCAAGGTCAGGTGACACCTACCAGACAGTCATGTACTATTCATCAGCAACCTATATACCAAATATTGTCATCCTACCATGCTTGGTTACAGGGGAACAGCAGTAACCCAAAAACTTAAATGTAGTCGCTGGACCGTGAAATTGAGGTCAAGGTCAGGTGACACCTACCAGACAGTCATGTACTAGTCATCAGCAACTTATATACCAAATATTGTCATCCTACCATGCGTGGTTACAGAGGAACTGTTGTAACCCAAAAACTTTAACGTAGTCGCTGGACCGTGAAATTGAGGTCAAGTTCAGGTGACACCTACCAGACAGTCATGTATTAGTCATCAGCAACCTATATACCAAATATTGTCATCCTACCATGCGTGGTAACAGAGGAACTGCCGTAACCCAAAAACTTTAACGTAGTCACTGGACCGTGAAATTGAGGTCAAGGTCAGGTGACACCTACCAGACAGTCATGTACTAGTCATCAGCAACCTATACACCAAATATTGTCATCCTACTATGCGTAGTTACAGAGGAACTGCCGTAACCCAAAAACTTTAACGTAGTCGCTGGACCGTGAAATTGAGGTCAAGGTCAGGTGACAGGTGACTGACTGGCAAGTACTCATCATAAGCTACCTCTGTACCAAATTTGATGGACCTAGGGCTTGGGCTTACAAATATATGAAGCAAGATGTCAAGTGTTTACGCCGCCGCCGCCGGATCCCCATACATATGTCTCGCCTCCAGCGACTTTCGTCGCAGGCGAGACAAAAACTGCCATCTACGTACATTTATATTGTAGGTCCAGAAACAACAATCCGCATGTAGGGAGTGCAATACTACTGATACAGTACAGCTTGCATAAGTTTTTTTTGTTTGATGGTGTTTAACGCCAATTTCAGCAATTTTTCAGCTATATCTTGGCGTCCAGGTTTTATTGGGGGAGGAAGCCGGGGTACCCGGAGAAAACCCCCGACCTGCGGTAGGAAAACTGGCAATCCATGTCAATTAAGATTGGAGTCGAGTACACCCTGCCTGCAGTGAGAATCGAACCCGCAATCTCAGTGTTGACAGACCACGTGATCAATAGTAGACGAACTACCTTGACCACTCGGCCACCGAGGCCCCCTCAGCTTGCATAAGGAAGAAGGGTATAATTTCATGTATTTTTTCTGCTTGATATTTAATTGTTCTTAGATTTTTTTCAGAAATAAACCAAATTTCAGTAAAAATTTCATAAATTAACTGTACTCTTCAATACGTTAAGCAGCCACAGGTGGCAGATAAATATAGGTATCACATAGCCATCTATTATTGATCAGTTACAATATGCATGAGGTTGTGCCTCTGAGTCAGACTCCAGGTAAGGTGTGCTCGAGTCCAAACTTAATCCAGAAGATTGGCAGTTTCCTGCTAAATGGTCTCAGACCAATAAAAACTAAACACAATGATATACCTGAAAAACTTTTTGAGAGGGCATAAAACCCCATTCATACAAACAAAAAACAATATTTAAGTCAATTGAAGGTAAACTACCGCTCAAATGCTTTGAACAGATTTTAATCTAACTACATGTGTATTACTTGAAACTTGCTAGCTGGCATTAATTTTTTTCAATTTCTTACAATCAACTACTTTTATTGATTAAAAATATAAAAACCTGATCATTGAATGAAAACAAAGACAAACTCATTGCTGTTCTGATTTAAAAATTGATTTAAAATCACAAAATGGCAATAAATGGTGGATATTTTATTTCCAATAATAATATTTAGTTATCAGTAATTTAAAACACAATAAACTCCTTATAACCACTTTAGATTTAAATTGCACACCCATGTCCAAATTATATTGGCAGACATTTTGTTTCTTTATCCTATTTTATATGTAATAAATTACAATAGGTTTTTAAATTGACACTTAATTTTCAGACAATAGAATTGTGATATAATATGACCCTTATTTGTTTGCCCAGACTGTGACATGTCCACAAATCTCTTAGTTTGTTAATTACACATCAAATTCTAAGTGTCATTTGATATTTTTAACACTATATAGTGACAAGGTGTCAATTAAGAATATAAGCTAGAAAGGACATTCAGAATGTTTTTTCTTGATTTGTCCATTTTTCAAAACAATAGAAATATTATTATTAAATTTAAGCTTAAATAATTGCTACATTTCTGAATTTACACAAGTGATTCCTTGTACTTAAATTATTTCAGGATAAAAAAAAGAAATGTTTCAAAAATAAAAGCATTCATGTATTTATTACTAACAATTATGTTTTATAATTCAGACAAATCTCAAGAATTATTTTCACACATCTCACATTTACACTTCAATATACTTTTATGAATTCACCAGTCCAAAGCTTCAACATCATAAGGGTGTGGTTACTAGCTACTTTCAAGCCTTTGTCATCCTGAATATATAGCTGAAATGCTGCTTGCTGGACACAGAGCAAACATCCAATCAAATCGATCAAGCCTTTTTCGAAATAAATGTATACTTTTAATAAACTTTATTGTTGATCAATTTTTTTTACTCAAATCACACAAGGAACAAAATGGAAAAAGAATCATCACAGTGAACTTGTTCTTTTATTTTTCTATGTCAAAAGAAACAACTAAATTGAAAGTACATGAAGCTTAAAATTGCAGCAAACAGCAACATGTTATAACTGCCAAAAAATTATTTAAATACAGAACGATACAAATATTTTATGAAAAAGAGACAAATATAAAAAAAAATCATTTTTTGCAACATTAGAAACTTCCATACTGACCACAAATTAGTTCAAATTGTCACTGCACACTTCTAAAAAAAAAACAACTTTGGCATATGGATATATATCAAGTTTGAACAAAATCTGTCTAGTAATATACCTGTTATAAGTCACAGTCCTTGATTTTCACAGACTCTGTAAAATACTGCTATAACTTGGGACAGCTTTACTCCTGTTGAATTTCAGTTAACTTTTTGACTGTTTACTGATTATGGACTGTTATTCTGCTTGATACAACTAAACCTCCCTAAAATTTTCATAGGATAGTTGGCAGCTATTTAGTCTATTGTCACCGATACCACTCCCATTACCATTCTGTTAAAATAGAACACAATAGGTTGTAAAAATGGAGTGTTAAAGGCTTAAATGAGGTAAGAAATGAACAGTCTAATGTTCCATTAATTATAGTGACCAAGCCATATCTTGTATGTCTCATTAAGTCTTCATTCATTAACCTGTCTTATATATTTGTAAATGTCAAGAAGGTAGGTTTAATTTTAAATACTGTGTATTATAACCAGGCAATAGTAATGAAAGCCTAGCTTTTACAGTCCTAATAGCCCTGCTGAAACATCCTGTTTGGAACATTAATTTGTTCATTTGCAGGTCACACAAGGAGATCAATTGTTTTCTTTAAGAAATTAACCTGTTTTAAGATACTATTTAAAGTAAAAGCAAAAAGTGGTCTTAATGGAAAGTCTGTCATTGGATACAATATCAGGTAATTTAATATTGAATTAAGGAGTAGTCTTGTAAGCTGCCAAATCGTCTGTAAGTAGTCTCCTAAGCAGCAGAATTGTATGTAAGTAGTCTCTTAAGCAGCCGATTTGTCTGAAAGTATTCTGTTAAGCAGTCGGGAATCGTCTGTCAGTTAGAACGGTGAAGTAGTAAAACGATACAATGTACAGAGATTGGGAAAGAGATGCAGAGTTAGTTATTTTCCCATTAAAACAAATACTGCTCATAAATTTTCAATGTCAATGTGTAGTCTCATGCGCTACATGTATATAAAACAATCGACGAAGTTCATGGTTTTCCTTCAGATGAAAAACTGTATCTTTTCTGTTGTTCGTAAAAATAACTTTCCTTGGAAGATATACTGGCTCCCCAGTATCTATTATGTACAGCTACTCAAATACACAGGGCAAGTGGATGTAGGTACCAGTTATTTAACAGTTAATTCATGTTGCCTGTTCGCCAGCCATTATGACACCTAAGAAGAAGTTTCAAATTAGTTGATGAAAAGCAGACAAGTCTGCATAATTTTATCAGCAAAACTGATAACAATATCACTGTTTCACTTTTGCAACACCCAAGATCAGCAGCTGAACTGTCGCGAAGACTCAAAAACATCGGAGACGTTTTTGACAATACAACTACAGCTGTTTTGGATAAAAAAAGCTGTTTACAGTATATTACCAATTAGAATTGTTACTGCGTATCTTGGAATAAAAGGGTTGACATTCTGAATGCCAACTTTACTCAAAATTTAAGCATGCCTATAGTAAGGAAGCAATACCACCATTGGTTAAATCTTCGTAACATAAAAACAAACAACAAAAACAGATTGTTACAAGCAAAAGCTTTCAAATAGTAATAATCATTGCTAGACATAAAAAGTTTAAAGACATTTAACACAAAAAAAATACAAGCAAAAAACAAACAGGAGCTTAAGTTTTTTATCTTCCTGCTTTAGAAGAGTCTCTAGCGTACTATAGGATTTTTACATTTTATATACTCACTGCAGGCACGGTGTACTCGACTCCAATCTTAATTGACAAGGATTGCCAGTTTTCCTACCGCAGGTCGGGGGTCTTCTCCGGGTACTCCGGCTTCCTCCCCCAATAAAAACTGGACGCCATGATATAGCTGAAATATTGCTGAAAGTGGCGTTAAACCCCATCAAACAAACAAACAAACATTTTATATAAAAATTCTCATATGTCAAACTGCCCATTGGATTTGAAAAGTGGCCAATGATTTTTGCAATCGCAGGACACTAATTCAATCTAAGAAAAAATTATCGCAATCTCTGCATGTAGACAGAGAAAGTTATGACAATTATATGAATTGAACATGCAGAATATACCACATCTCCTAAATTACTGCAGAGAAGCAGATACCATGTTGTCTTAGGGTCAAACTTTGGATTAAACCTTCACGATTCTCAATAGCACATATTCCACATACACAAATACATGACTCCAGTAAATACAGAATTCATTGAATCAGGTAAACCCTGCTACATGTTTTCTGCTTCAGTTCCAAGCTAGTTTTGGCTCCTGTATTTGTGACCTCTGTGTTATTTGTGTTAATTTTGTGTCATTACTGTACGTTAGTGATTAATTAAATGGTGCAGTTTGTGGTTAGTTTATCTCCTCTCCATATATACATGTACATGTAAATGTCTCATTGCCAGGTAATTAATTATAGACTAATTAACTCCACTTTCCTAAGTACATTTAGACATGTCTTCCAACAAAGTATGGAAATGCCAGTACAATCAACACAGTACAGATTTGATTTATCAGGTATCTCTGACATTATAACTTACAAATTCCTAAATTTTATCTATATACCTAGAATAAACTGAAGCTAAGTTCAAAATAGACAGGTATTTCGTTTTAATATGTTTAGTTAACAAAAATGTTTAATATGACTAAAATTTATTTTTATTTTACAAAAAAAGTTTTTTAGGGTTTTAGATTTGACTGGTTTTACTGTATATATATATATGTATGTATGTACATGTTACATCACAAGGTATATGGTTCATTGTCCTATCTAAAGGATTATAGTTTCTATTGCAATGTCTGTCAGCAGGTAAACAGAATAATGCATTCATCTGAAATTACAATATGCATAATCTAGGCCTAAAAAAATGTATTTAAAAGGTAGCTGTAGTTGATCACACACTGGTCATAAGTGATCAAACTTTTGTAAACATTAAACAACTGTCTTCTTTTACTGTGGCCTCATTGGATCAGTGGACTAGACAGTCATCGACTATTGATCACCAGCGTGTTACAGTGGCGGATCCAGGGGGGGGGGGGGGCGTAAGGGGCGTATGCCCCCCCCCCCCCCTTTAAAAACCAGAGGCTCTTAAGAGCCTGTATCGCTCACCTGATTTTATAGGCAAGGAATATGGCATTTCCCTGATGTTAAAGTAAGTCCTGTAATTTTCAATAAACTTTAAATAGGACCATCCAAACAATATTACTAGAAAGCTTTGTTTCATTGGTTAACCAGTTGTATAGAGAAGATTTTTTTTATTTGCCCATAGGGTCCTATGTTAAACTAAGTCCTGCAGCGGAGGTTGCCATTTTGAATTTCCAATTGCCATAAAAAACATAAACTTTATAAAGGACCATCCAAACAATATTGCTAGTAAGTTTTTGTTTCCATTGATTAACCGGTTTCAGAGAAGAAGCCTTTAAAAACTTTTTCCCATAGGGTCGTATGTTAAACTAAGTCCTGCGGTAGGGGCCATTTTGAATTTCCAATTGCCATAAAAAACATAAACTTTATAGAGGACCATCCAAACAATATTGCTAGTAAGTTTTTGTTTCCATTGATTAACCGGTTTCAGAGAAGAAGCCTTTAAAAACTTTTTCCCATAGGGTCCTATGTTAAACTAAGTCCTGCGGTAGCGGCCATCTTGAATTACCAATTGCCATAAAAAACATAAACTTTATAGAGGACCATCCAAACAATATTGCTAGTAAGTTTTGTTTTGATTGGTTAAACGGTTTCAGAGAAGAAGCCCTTTTAAACTTTTTTCTCATAGGGTTGAATGTTAAACCAAGTCCTGCGGTGGCGGCCATTTTGAATTTCCGATTGGGATAAAAAACATTAACTTTATAGAGGACCATCCAAACAATATTGCTAGTAAGTTTTGTTTCCATTGGTTGGCCGGTTTCAGAAAAGAAGCCTTTCAAACTTTTTCCCATAGGGTCCTATGTTAAATTAAGTCCTGCGGTGGCAGCCATTTTGAATTTCCAATTGCCATAAAAAACACAAACTTTATAGAGGACCATCCAAACAATATTGCTAGTAAGTTTTTGTTTCCATTGATTAACCGGTTTCAGAGAAGAAGCCTTTTAAAACTTTTTCCCATAGGGTTCTATGTTAAACTAAGTCCTGCGGTGGCGGCCATTTTGAATTTCCAATTCCCATGTAAAACACAAACTTTATAGAGGACCATCCAAACAATATTGCTAGTAAGTTTTGTTTTGATTGGTTAAACAGTTTCAGAGAAGAAGCCCTTTTTAACTTTTTTCCCATAGGGTCCTATGTTAAACTAAGTCTTGAGGTGGCGGCCATATTGGTTTACCAATCAAAATAAAAAACACAAACTTTGTAAAGGTCCATCCAATGAACATTAGGCCAAGTTTGGTTTCAATTGGCCAAGTGGTTTTAGAGAAGAAGATTAAAATGTAAAAAGTTTACAGACGCCGACGACAACGACGACGACGACGGACGCAAAGTGATAACAATAGCTCACATGACCCTTTGGGTCAGTTGAGCTAAAAAGGAAAGGAAAAAAAAGAGAACAGGGAGGGTAACAACGAGCGCCAAAGGCAAAAATGTAATCCCAGCTCGTCCTCGCCATAAATTAATGCATTAATGGTACTACCCCTGACGTAAATGCGCCTCTGTGAGGCGCAGGAGGAACACTTCGTGGCCCTCCTTTCCCGATATCCCCTTTTTACGCCCCCCCCCCCCTTTCGAAAATCCTGTATCCGCCTCTGCTATAAGCTATGATATACAGTTGCTGATAGTGGCATATAGCCTTAAATCAACAAATAATGCTCTATGTATGTAATGTCAGTTAAGCAATATACATTTTAAGTGAAGGCAGGGTGTACTCGACTCCAATCTTAATTGACAAGGATTGCCAGTTTTCCTACTGCAGGTCGGGGGTTCTCTCCTTGTAGTTGTGATCAAAATACAAATGTATCTTTGAAACAAATTTAAAAGTGTGTTATCTACCCTGCTTTTTGAACCTAGCCAGGATACTTGTTTTTAAAATGAACTGTTAAAGAGTTGAAAATGTACATGCAACATAAAGTGCTTACTCAGCATATTACTGAGTAGGTCCAAATACCCAGGTGTGTATACATTTGTACATGTACACATTACAGGAACAACCTAACAATATGTAAAACAGTGCATATACATGTATGTAAAAACTTGCTGGAAAATGCATATTACTTATTATGTAATAAAAAAAAGCTTTTCTATAAGATCATTCAAACAGCTCAATTAGCATGGCATTTAAACCTATGGTTTCCAGATAACAGTTTAATCTTCACAGGTCTTCAATTTCTTTGACAAAATATGTTACAAACACTTCTCAAGTGAAATATATACCCTCCCTTAATTAGACACTCTAGATAAGTCCATTAAGATATAAACCAATACAGTAGAAGATCTATTGTTTTAGAGACCAAAGGAAATTAACTGACCAAAATATAGCCTTTTGATGTATTGATAAGACATTTTATTTCAATTTCTTTTGTGATAAGAGGCCTTACAAAATCAGGGTCACATATAAACAAGAATCAACATGAGTCCCAGTTTTTTACTGCTATGTTCATGCTTGTCCATATCTATTTCTTAGGTAGTTAGGCACAAACTATTCTCTTTTGAGAAAGAGGGCCTGAGTTAAACTTAAATTATCATTTTGTCCAAAATATATCTTTTTTTGACAGTTTATACATGTATTAAAATATAAGCACATACATATGTAGTGTTTTTTACTATTTTTAATTGTATAAAAACAATGATCAAGTTGTAAAAACATTTGTATTAATAGAAGTAAAATCCATGACCAACACATGATCCAGGCCCCTATCTAAAATAAGACGACCCTGACCCTACCCAAGATGAAAGGATTCGTAGTCAATACATGTACAAGCAAAGGAAAACTTGTTTCCTTCAGCAGCCAATTCAGTAGGTAAATCTATTCTTTTTTTTCATCATTTATCCTTGGCCAGATTTAAAAAGATTTTTACCCATAAGATGGATCTCTTTCAGTATGGTGGAACTCCTTTCAGGAAACATTTTTACTCACAAGTTTCAGACTTTCCAAAGCATGTACATTTCAAAACAAAAACATAAGATAAGAAAAGGAAATAAAATGACACAAATAAAATGAATAAAGCATGAATCAAAATACTAACATACTCCCAACTATGAAACCCCCAAAATTGACCACAGGTAATCAGACAGGATACAGGACATTACTACATGAACTCCATATTTTAGAGACATACCCTGAGACTTTTGGTATTTACATGGATGTATTCTATTTTATGGGCAAGCCTAAGTTGAAAAATGACTATATTTAGATCTATAGTCTACATAGACTTTAGGTCCAGAAAATATATAGGTATCACAAAGAATGAATCATAATTAAGTACAGCAATTAAAATTATTGACTTTCTTCCATTTTATCATCATGAACTGAATTAGCTGGTTAAGTTATATATGTACACAATATATTGTCACAACCCCCTCCTCCAATCTTAATTGACAAGGATTGCCAGTTTTCCTACCGAAGGTCGGGGGTTCTCTCCGGCCGGGTTAACTCCGGCTTCCTCCCCCAATAAACACTGGACGTCATGAGATAGCTGAAAATTTGCTGAAAGTGGCGTTAAACATCATTAAACAAACAAACAAACACAACCCCTCTCTTAGACTGCTTGTGACAGATTTAGAAAAGAACCTCATATACAAACTGGACATTAGGACATGAAGTACCCAGACTGACAATTCTACTATATACATGGACTGATTATTAAATATTAAATAAAATTATCATTCTTAATAAACATACCTTGTTGACAGAATGTAAACATCCGCCAATACCTTATGTACTATTATGTCACTATCAAAAGATCTTACCTGTAATTAGGTCAGGATGAACAACTGCATTTCGATTTAACCAGTAAAGTATCTTCTATCAATCAGGAATAGACAATTTCAGGTAAATACAGGTACAAGTAGGTAAACACAGGTATACATGTATATAACTGTTTATATCTAAATAACTGATTTCATTGGAATAATTCATAATCATTACATCTTTCCTTTATATTCAAAACGCAGTAAAAACCATTTTACATCATTAAATTGTTTTTCTTGAAAAACTTCCTCTTTTTAAATTATAAACAGGCTCTACTTCAATAATAAAATTGCAATTACTTTTAAAGATTTTGTCTCCTATAAACCTTAAAATATTTTAAATTGAAGTAAATATCATTTTGATAGAATTTTTGGCCATAAAGATAATGTTGAAGATTATTTCCTATTTTTGCCCTTTGCTTCCTTCACACATACATGCACGTATTTACAATAACAATTTGAAAAGACATTTTCCAAAATGCAGCTACATTTGTATTTATCTTATATACAAACATGTTCCATTTTCTAAATAAATTAAAATAGTGAAATAATCTGACGATTACCTGTACTATTTGTCCACCTGACTGAGCAGAACAGATATATATAAACTGTACAACAAAATCTGGTGACTAACTTGGGCGAAATTTATTTAAATCATTTTATTGACATATATTGAGATAAAAACTGGTATAATGACATAGATTTTTACATATAATTTTGTTATTGTGATCATATCTTGTAATAATATGGACCAACTCATTTACTTTCTTCCATTAAGAAACGACCACCAATGAAGCAGAATGTACATGTACAATATACTTATTTTTAAAATCAGATATCGCTAAAAGTTTATTAACACCAAAGAACTGTACTGAAAATTTCAATGCTAAATGGTAAAAAAGTTGGGTTCTTGACTGGACAGTAGGTTTTGACTACATGAGCCGTCCTCTACAAATTTAACACCCAATCCCCTTTACTAATTTTACCATTGCAATAACCAAGGTCAGTGCAATACAATCCACCTAGCTTTATGTAACCAAATCCACCTTGCCCTATGCAATTTAATCCACCTCAATTGATTTTAGACTTTTGTTTGAATTTTGTTTAATGCCTCTTTCAGCCCCCTTTTGTAATTATCCTAAGAAGCAAATTGACCTATAGTTTTATACAACCATTGTGGTCTGCTTTCCTGCAGACCAAAACAATATTGTGTTTAAAAAAACACACACAATTGAACTATATGTGTGATTTACATGTACCGGTATATAACTATTTTACCAATGCTGATTTTTATTGAGTAAGGAAAATGATTTATAACATTCAGCTCTTGCACAACAGGGAATTATTGAACAAAAATTCTAGTCTTTTACACACTGGGAATAGAAGGAACAGTGACACAAAATCCTACTGTATGGTGGTCAACAATAAATCCTGCTCTCTGGTGATCCACAAAAAATCCTTCTGTCTGGTGATCTACAAAAAATCCTACTGTCTGGTGATCCACAAAAAGTCCTACTGCCTGCTGGTCCACAAAAAATCCTACTACTGTCTGGTGATCCACAAAAAATCCTTCTGTATGGTCATCCACAAAAAATCCTACTGTCTGGTGGTCCACAAAAAATCCTACTGCCTGCTGGTCCACAAAAAATCCTACTACTGTCTTGTGGTCCACAAAAAATCCTACAGTCTGGTGATATACAAAAATTCCTACAGTCTGGTGATATACAAAAAATCCTACTGTTTGGTGATCCACAAAAAATCCTTCTGTATGGTGATCCACAAAAAATCCTTCTGTATGGTCATCCACAAAAAATCCTTCTGTATGGTCATCCACAAAAAATCCTTCTGTCTGGTGGTCCACAAAAAATCCTACTGCCTGTTGGTCCACAAAAAATCCTACTGTCTGGTGGTCCACAAAATATCCTACTGTCTGGTGGTCCACAAAAAATCCTACTGCCTGCTGGTCCACAAAAAAATCCTACTGTCTGGTGGTCCAGAAAAAATCCTACTGCCTGCTGGTCCACAAAAAATCCTACTGTCTGGTGATATACAAAAATTGCTACTGTCTGGTGGTCCACAAAAATCCTACAGTCTGGTGATATACAAAAACTCCTACTGTCTGGTGGTACACAAAAAATCCTACTGCGTGGTGATCCACAAGGAGGTCAGTATCATTTTTAAACAAAGTAAAAACTAATAGGCATAGTAAAAAGTAACAGGCATTTTAAGACCAAATGTTTTCAGAAACGTCAATATCGGAAGGAAAAAACAAATTTTTTCATAAGAAAATTGTTGATTATCAAGATACAGGTCAGGTAAACTTTTCCTTCATGTTTTGTTTACATCATCATGTACTGAATACACTACCTTTGTGGTTGAACCAAGAATAATCCAGAAAACCTCAAAACTAATTTATATTCCATAACATGACCTATATATTATGGAAAATGATTTATAGATTTTAAATTGATATTCACCTGTCACTACAAAAATTCTATACCTGCTCTATACTAACCATGAAAACTGCATATCATAATATATTACTGGCAATTAGCATGATTATGATTGTTAGGTTTGATCCCTTATCTTCAAGCAATCAAATATTTCTTTTCATACATTTTTGTTATCCATTGCTATGAATAGTCTAAGTAATAGTAGAGACATCATTACACATGTCTCTGGTAAAAGATGACTAATTAAAGAAAATTGCCTTGTCAGTTTTTTGTGTCTTTGAATGGTGTTTAACACCACTTTCAGCATATTTTTAGCTGGTTTTTATTGGGGGAGGAAGCCAGAGTACCTAAAGAAACCCCCCCCCCCCCAACTTTAGTATCTTTGTCAACGAACAGGTCATGTGATCAATAGTAGATGACTAATTACCTTAATGGCTTGGCCACAGAGGCCCCAGTTTTAAAACAAGAGTATCTGTGAGGTAATGCTCACTAGTGATACCCACGCCAAAAAGTATTCAGTAAACATGAAGTAGATGACCAAGAAGCATGAAATCGTTACGTACCATATGGCACAATAGGATAAAGCAATATGCAACATATCAGACTTCCGCATGCTATAGTTGGTTAGAAAGCTGTGGTGGAAATTTTGCATGTATGTCAACTATGTGCATATCTAAGTATTAGGTAAACAGGAAGTTGATGTCCAAGGAGCATGAAATCACTATGACACCATATGGCATGATAGTATAAAGCATATTGGGCTTCTGCATGCTATAGTTGCCCAGAAAACTGGGTTGGAAATTTTTGTTACGTACAGACGAAAGAACAAACAAACAGACGAACGGACAAGGGTAAAACAGTATAACCCCATCTTTGAAGATAATGACATGGTTTTCAAAAGATGTACTTTGTAAAAAAATAGATAAATGTTTTAAAAATGTAAGCAAATCCAAAGTTTGGTTTTGTATTTGTTTCTCACAAGCGATGAAGAAATATAAAAAATATCACCATATTTTGTCAGAATATGTTTAAGATGTTTAAACTGAAATAAAAATTGCAGTCAATGTAAAAAATAAAAATCATGTAATAATTAGAAATTTATAAAATCAAGTTGAAAATCTATCAAAAACACAATCGGCAGAGTGAGCAAACATCCTTAACCAAAGCTTTGGCAAAATACTTCCTGGTTTAAAAAAAAGCAAATAAATTAGAAGTACATGTAACTACCTATAAACATTAACAAAATGTATAATATGCAACAATAAGATGAAGAGATAATTTGTAAAGATTACCTCGGAATGACCCCCTCCACATGACCACATCCACTTCTATTTGATAGTTTTTTTCTCATGAGGCAGAGTGAATCAAAACATTCAAAACTCACTTCAAAGACATTATTCCTTTCATGTTTAAATAGTAATGCAAAACAAGGAGGTAGATAACTCATGCACATAGTTCCACATTTTTCAGTTAATTTGTGACTTCAAAAATCAAAATGA
The DNA here is from genome assembly GCA_944474755.1 of Limnoperna fortunei. Classification (NCBI taxonomy): domain Eukaryota; kingdom Metazoa; phylum Mollusca; class Bivalvia; order Mytilida; family Modiolidae; genus Limnoperna; species Limnoperna fortunei. Next base: position 43,588,799 of record OX104122.1, on the reverse strand, counting down.
ATCAGAATTTTTCTAATAACAGTAATACAGAATAGAAATGAAACCTGCGCCTTTCAGCAGTGATTTAAAATGATTTCAAAGTATCATTATTAAAAGTACTAAAAATGATTTCAAAGCATAACTTTCATCAACTACAAATTAAATTAAAGAATTTTCCATTTTAATGTTAATACTAGTACTTCTTAGATTTAGTGTTGAAAATCTCCAATCTACATACAAAATCAAGTTAACAAAATTCCACTCATACACAGTTACTGCCTCCAGTCCATTTAAATGCTAATTTCATTAAGTTAACTATATATATATTATACAGGATCAAAGCCTTTTACAAGAAGGTTCTACCCCAAATAACAATGACCACACTCTATCTAACACCTGTCCCTGCTGACAAACTAATTTACCTATTGTGTATTGGCTTCACCAGTATTTATCACTTAACAATAAGGCAAGCATATATGTTAAACAATATATCTTTCATCTATATGAATCATTTTCAAATTTAATTTTGGTAGTTTTTTTGCCAGTGGTGACAATAATAGATTTGTATCAAAATAGGAGAAAAGTTGTAAACATTATAATTGAAGGTTAAGTCACTGAAAACTGTAACTAATGTGGATGTCTTTAGAAATAATAAATAAAGTACACAGATAGTAATTAATATATTGTCAGTACTGACGGATTTATCTACTGAATAATTCAGAATATGTATATGTACACTGCACAAATTATTAATATGCATGTATGTACATGTATTCATGTGTAAATAATTATGTATTATATATATTATATTAATTAATGAACTGTGTTAATCTTAAACCAGGCACATTCTGACTGATGTAATCAACAGACAGTGTATTAGTTTACAAATCATAAATAGTATACATGTATCTATATAAATTCAATTAAACACTAAATCAATTTGAGGGGGGGGGAGAATGGGGGAGTATGTTTTTATGAAAGGTTTATTGTAATATTTGATTTTACAAATGTGCTAATCATTTTCTCCAATTGGGAGATTGACAGACATAACTAGTATACATGCACTATGTACTATGTTGACAGTAACTCAGGGTTGAAAGGGTGCTTTTTTTGGAACCACAAGTTAAGAGTGCAAATGTACAAGATTATAGTCCAGACTAAAACTTTGTTTCATATTTGTATTCTGAAAATATGTAATGTTGTTACCTGTTGTTTAATCGTTAATACCTTTCTTGGGAAGACCTGTGGAGGAATATGTACCATGTACTCCCTCCCACACCCTGACCCCCCACCAACTCTCTCTTGTATAAAAAGGTATTAAACTTTCTTAACAAACAGCTGCAATCATGCAAACAAGAGAAGTTTATAACCCATATTCTTTGTTAGTCTATATGGAGTCCAATGGAATTCAACCGTAACTCAGCCTGGAGAAACATAGTACACATGTTAGCACTCTGAGTTACTAATTAACTACACCATGTTATTAACTATATTATCTAATTAAAAAGATGTTCCATAAAATATTCAATTTCATTCAATCTTAGGAAGTAAATGACTTCCTGTATTTTTTGCAGATGTTTTATGCTACAGACTTCCAGAAGTTATAGGAGTTAATGAAATTGGCTTTGAGAGTCTTGATGACTTTAATTCCATTATAAGTAAGATTGGAATACCTAGGGCTGTGAATAAATGGGATATATACGGTCACTTTGTGGAAATAAAATTCATATAAAATGTAATTAAATGGAAAAACTTATTATCAAGCTTGATTGTCTGATAATAATACTGCAGTAATAAGAAAAAAACCTGATGTAAAACTACTCTCAGGTATAGTTTAAATGTCATTGGTATAAGTTTTCATGATTTAAGAAAAAGTCCCAAAAGTCAGACAGTAGCCAGGATGCTAAACATTGTGGTGACATCTTTTGCTAGATCAAAGAAACAAACTTCTTTCTGCTTCAGATATACTATATTTTTCTGTTCATAAAATTATTAGTCCATGCCAACTGAAGCACCTTTCATCATAAGCATCTTCATCAGACAGAATATATTTACATGTACAAAAATTTGGACACATTTCTTGTCAACAGATTAAAGCAAATATGTCACGGATTTTTTATGTTTTTTTTTCAAATTTAACCAAAATAAGTCAAAAGCAAAATGATTGACTGAATAGAAATAATGATCTAGGAATTTAGCACTTTGCTATTGTTCTGTACAAATTCCTTGCAAAAAACAAGTGATAAAAATCCTATAAATGTGGTGAAGTGTCAAGCTATAAGATCAGATAAACTTCAAAATAAACCATCAAAACCAATGGACAGATGGCTTGATAATTATTTCTTCCATAAAAATTCAATATTAAAAAATGTGTCATGAACGCTGATTTCATGGTCAGTGAAGTAATTGTTTGAGCTTAATACTGTTTCAACATAAAATAATGAACACAATCCTTTAGACAGTCCATAACAATACCATCTTTGTTCTGGCTATCCACAGTCCAGCATTTCCATGTTTATTAATCCAATATCAAATATTGACAATGGAATCAGCCAGGATTATATCCAAGCTCTGTCATCTAAGGTTTAATCAGACAACTTATTGAGTCTGATCCAGGATCGGATGTGGTTAGGATTTGTCATCATAGACTCCAGTGTCCAGAAGTTCCAACCAATAAAATACACATAATTAAATAAAATCTCTGTTGAAGATCACCAAGGGGATGAAATTAACATACTTTAATTATAAATGATTATTACTTCTAATATCAAATTGTTGTCATGGCTCTTAAGTTATTTTCACCAAATATCATTAGCTGGTCCACTGTAAATCAGTAAACAATGAAATTAGCTAATTATCATTTTAAATGTTCCACCTGGTACATGTATGCCAGGGAACAGAAACAGAATCCAGTTATTTAAGCAGACAAGGGTAAATCCATACACCACTTATTTTGTGAAATGTGCCAATACACAAGGGTCAATTTTAGATCCCTGCAGATAGATTGCCGATGTTCCAGGGTAGGTAACCAACATAGGTACATGTAAATACTAGAACAAATAATCGACCCCCCTTTTTTTAACTCCGACAAATCACAAAACTAACATTAGATTATAAGACGGCAGTAAAAATTTGGCCTAATTTTATATACGAGTGAGGCTACAATAGGGACAAAACTACACTTCCTGACCAATGAGGATACAGTTGTATGTATCCATGTGCATGTATCTCCCGATTTCTCATCATGAATACATCATACAACTTAATAGCTTATATATATTAAGTATTGCTTAATCAATCAATGTACATGTATGACTAAACATATTGAAGCTCCATTTATATCTATTGAGGAACTGTCTAGTATAAGACTAATTATGGACATTACTAACCATACCTTCTGATTAGAAATGTAGTTTTCATTTTTTTCTTGAACATTCACTTGTGTTATATATTTCATATCATATGTAAAAATGTTTAACATTTAAATCATGATAAACATTTTCTAAAAAAAAAAGTTCTGCACATTCTTCCACATTTTTCCTGAAAGTTATAAAGTTGAAAACTAAATTCAAACAAAAAACAAAACAAAAACAAAAAATCATTAAGATGATCTGCACACTGATCACATTCAAGAGTTTTCTAAACAAATATCTATTTAAGACACCTGTACAGATCTTAGGTTTCATACACAAACAGGACAGATTAGGTCATTAGTAATTCTACATCCCTGTCCATCATTTCTATTTTTAGACCGCATATCATCTTTTGTTTAATTCATATAGTAAAAATAAAGATTATAGACAGGTACTGAGTATCATATCAGAGAATGACATCATCAAGAAATTTAACCCAACAGAATTCCTGTGTACAACAATTTCAGTTCAATGCCCTTTTAAAAAGATTGTTTGCACTGGTTTAATGAATGTTAAGTAATTTTTCGTCTATATCATGGAATAAAGTTTTTTAAGGGGAGGGGGAAGATGGAGTTCCCCAGTGTAAACCCAACCTTTAGCAGAAAAACTGTCAAGGTTGTTTGTGTGAATGGGGTTTAAGGCCAGTTTCACAAATTTTTCAGCAATATAATGTTGGGGAGTATGCAGAGAAAACCCAAACCTGCAGCATGAAAAATGATAATCCTTGTCAATTAAGGTTGTAGTCAAGCACACCCTGTCTCATCTTCGCTAGCCAAGCGTTACATTCCAATACTCTAAGAGAGGGGGGACCTGATCGTAACACTTGGCTAACGAAGATGAACCTGTCTACAACCTCAATGTTGACAGGCATGTGATCAATAGCAGATGACTATCTAATCCACTTGGCCTCCAATTAAGGCATTACTGTCAAAATCGAGCACTCACTGCTGCAGTAAAGCTTAAACCATCAACTTCTGTTTAATAACATTCGCGTGATCAACAGTAGATGACTGACTAACTTGAGCACTTGGTCACCGAGGCACCTTTTAAAGATTACATGTAAATCACATTATGTACATGTATGCTTTCCAGATATACACTTATTTTATTGTCAACTAGATTGACTCGAGACTAAGAAAAAAATTGGTAGCTTTTCCTTTCAGACATTTTGCAGACATATATGTTTAGAGGAAATTGTTTAAGGAAAAACCACTTGTAATCATTACAGATTAGCACCTCAGTGCATGACCTCTGTGCACTAATGATGCAGCGGTCTACTTACACAATAATTTTATCCCATAAATTTGCTTGCATGCGTTTTCACAGTGACAATACCAGATGTATATGGTTCAATGCTGAAGAAAGTATTCATTCTAAGGCTGGTTCAAATTTGGTTCCATGATTTCAACACACAGTTTTATTAGCTAATTTTTATTTTCAAAATATAACTACATGTACATGTGTTAAGACTGATAAGTAGAACTGGTGTAAGTATATATGTACATTTATTATTAAAAAAACTTCAGTGTGTACACCTACCGTATTGGTAACAGGGACACGAAAAAATGGATCATGAATATTTACCCATGCCTGACTTATGATCAGTTGGCCAAGTGATTTCAGCGTGGAAGATTTCAACCTAGTAAACGGGCAACAGCTAGCGCTCTTTTTCCATGCTTTATCTATCTGAATTGTATTCTATGATTATTAACAGGACAAAATGACAGAAAATATATAATTTACATGTATTTGTACTCGTATGTAAATAGGTGAGAAACACTTTGCAGAGCCATGAATAACAACCCATTTCTAAACCTCATACAAATACGCTATTTATTTTTCTAACAATTCATGAATATACCAGTCAGCAACTCTGATACATGTACGTGTAGAACGCTGTGGTTCAATAATATCAGCCAATACTACATGTATATTACCGTTTTGATGAGTGAAGATGGATGATGGAAGGTAGATGTAATTTTAATTTATTAATTAGCAACTACAAAGTAACGAATCTTTAATTAACAATCAGTTCAGGATACAATTAAGTGAATTATTTTTAATTTTAGGGCATAGCTAGTTTCTCATGCAACAATTCTATAAATTTGGGGTGGGGGAGTGGCAATTTTTTAGTTTTTAGTTTTGGGTCTCTTTTAAAGTTTTAAGAGAGAAATTACAGTGAAGACCATGTTTTCTTTTTAATATAAAAATGGATTGAAACCAGAAATTACCTGAAAATAAATATCGCAGAACGGCAATTGGACAGGACACATGATATTTCCAGCATTTGCGTTGGCCAATTTTTTTGGAAAGTGTGATTTTAGAAAATCAGGGCAAAATCTTAAATTTTTTTTAAATTATGGCATTAATGCCAACTCAGTAGATGAAATATGCATGTATATGTCGCCTGCTCAATAGCCAAAACTTAATTTATTATAAAAGCATAGAAAAAATGACATATGAACTGTGAATTTGTCTTTTCTATATGTTGTATACATGTAGTAGTATATATGAGTTCAATTCTGAACTGCAGGAGCAAAATCAGGTTGTGTGATGTGACAAATTTTTATGCTAACATTTAGCTACATGTATTTCCACAATGTAGCTACATGCATAGTGTACCTATTAATTAACTATTATAGTCCCTTGGTATTTGTTGTTGCGATCAAAATCACACACCTACATGTCAATAAAATAATTAATTGATTTTACATGAATCGCGTTACTTTCTCATAAAAAACTCACATCATTCAAGACATCATTCAAACAAACTGAATAATTTTTCATCTATATTATGGCATCCAGTTTTTATTTGGGTAGGAAGCCGGAGTACCTTAGAAAGCCACTGACCTTTGGCAGGAAAACTGGCAATCCTTGTCAATTAAGATTGGAGTCTAGTGCACTCTGCCAACAGTGAGACTCGAATCTGCATTCGTAGTGTTGATAGACCATGTGAGCTATAGTCGACTAACTACCTTAACCACTCGGCCACCGAGGCCCCAGTTGATTATTCAGGGGTCAGTTTCTGTACGAGATATTTTCTTCAACCACAAAATAAAATGGCTTTCATAGAAAAGAAATTCATGAATAACGACAAAACTAAATTCAAGTCTGAAAGAATTTCAAACATTAATGTATTAGAGATATTATATTAATGACCACAGAAAATAAATAATAAAAACTTCCCTAAAATGATTCACTATTCGTTTAACAAATTTTATTAAGCTAAGAATGGCTAACAAATCAAGTCAAATAAGAGTCAAAATCTAATATCATACATTGGTGAACACAATAATAGTTACTCAAGAGTAAAATATGACAGATTTTTTCTTAAAAACTTAATAAACAGGAATTATTTTTCATATATCAGTAAATCTTAACAATTTAAAATAATCTTAGGAAGTTTAAATACTGTTCATAATATACTAAATTGGTATTTAACACGAAAACTTAAATTTGTCTTTACAAAATATGGCATTCTGTAAACAACACTGAAATATAACTGACATAAAAAAAAGTGTCAACTGGCACTGTACTATGTACATGTACATGTATTCATGTTACCATTACATGCAAATTATAAAAATGTATGTTTCCGTTTTTTGGAAAAACACTTTTGTGTTCTTTCTATAGCACATATACATTGTATGTATAACAGTGTTCATGTAGGTTTTGACAAATTTCTGACCAGAGAATTATTCTACCAAGAACTGCGGGTTAAAATTTCATGAACTATATGGTACAGAATATTTAGTGGTAATTAGCATTTTAAAAAGTAAAATAACTTCATTAACAGCTTCAATTGAAATACCAGACGAACAACAGATAATTATCCAAGCAAATCCTACCAGTCACCAAAAAGTAGTTCTTTACTTATAAATGTACCACTACTAGTAGTATGTTGTACATGTTTTTCCAAAAAGTATGTTCTGTACCTTATGCATGATAAATCTGGTCTTTTTAGCACAGCAGCTGACAGGATGTATAGTACTACTAGTACATGTAGTATGTGAAATTGAAGCAAGTTCCTTACAGGAACATAAAATTTCAATATTCTATGTGTAAATGAAAACATTAGCACAAGATATTGGGATAACTTGGTATCATTAGATTAATGTATTCATGAACAGATTCTGAATGACGTCCAACTGAACAGAATTACAATGGAACATGTGTAGTACAGTGACGTAAAAGTGTTGTGTTTGTTTTGTATTGTGTATGTAGAACATCTGCTACTTGTAACAGCTTTTACTTACATCAACACCTACACAATAATATTTCATTTATCTTATAATGCTGCATTCAAAGCTAAGGCAGGGCCGAAACGTGGTCTACAACAGATACATGTATGTCATGATATATGTCATTCATATCTGAACTTGTGTACTGTTTGAAATGTTGAACTGCAGCTAACAAACTTGGAATTAGGTATAAGTAAGTGATTCAATACTGGTATATATAGATTAGAAGGACTGTTTAAGGGTACTTGTAGTGACAACTTTTTTGGACTTTACATACATGTACATGTACATGCACACACATTTTTAATGCTTTTTGAGCCTCAGTTTAAAGTAGTGACAATAACATATAATTCCCTGAAAAGTCTACCAGTTTCACAATGTCTGACGATCCGACTTGGTCAAGCGTCCACAATGTCTGACGATCCGACTTGGTCAAGCGTCCACAATGTCTGACGATCCGACTTGGTCAAGCGTCCACAATGTCTGACGATCCGACTTGGTCAAGCGTCCACAATGTCTGACGATCCGACTTGGTCAAGCGTCCACAATGTCTGACGATCCGACTTGGTCAAGCGTCCACAATGTCTTCCTTTTTTCATTTTGTTGGGTTCTATATATGTAGGCTCAATCCAGATCCAGAAATCATGCAGGTAGACAGTTTCATGAAGTTAGTTATATAATACATGTAGCATCAATAGAACTCTGCAGACAACTGAGAATTTGTGCTTTTCTGTGTATTCTGACTTTAATTACTTTACAATTAAATCCCATCAATTTAAGAAAATTAAAAAAATATATAAAGTTATTCTACAGTTGAGCAAAAAAATATACACATGATGAAAAAATTAGTTTTGTTAAGATAGGTAACTGTATTTTACTTTATCTCTTGTAGTGACATTTTAACTGTAACCCTGCTTAACAGAATATGGTTAACAGTGGCCAACCCAGGATTTCTCATAAGGGGGCCTACTGTTCTCATAACTTGAGGGGAAATTTGTTCTCATAAAAGAGGGGGGCCACATGCACTGGACAGATTTTTTTTGGATCATAGGAACTAAAAGACACATTTTATACTGTAAATGCTGCCCTGTAAGGAGGTCGGGACACCTGGGGCCACCCTTGAATGTGCCACTAGTCAACACAAATGACTATATAAATAATGTCGGTCATTTGAATTTATGGAAACAAAAGGTATCAATAATGTTTACTTTATACATCCTCAAAATTGTGTTGACATGTGTCCACAATGTTGATACCTTAGATATAGAATCCCTGACTGGTGAAGATGTTCCTTCTATTTGTCATTTGTTTCACTCAGAATTATCAAAATGGCAGAATTTCAAAGAGATGGCATTTTATCAATGCAAAACTGCTTCACATTAGGGAATCAATAATCTTTTCACAATCGAAGGTTTAAAGTTCATTAACCAACAACAAAATCCATTACTTGCTTCAACTTTCTATTGTCTTGATGGCTGGTCTGAAGAAATCTGGCAACGATACTAATCATATTAAAATTTACTTTATTTTCAGATGATTGAAATGGAATCACTTCTACTGACATGTTCTTGCATTTCCTTATATTATAACTGCGTAACAGTTTATATGACTCCCTTCTAAAAAACATGCACAAGTATTATAAATAACAGGTAGCCGCTTAATGTCTCGTTCATTCTTTATGTGTTGGTTTGCAAGTGAACAATCATTAAGTATCTTATAAGGAATTTAGAACATAAACATGTACATATTTGTTTGGTTAACCCGTTTGAATGTGGCTTGACACAATTTTTGGTCATTTTTCAGTACTAACATTTGCAGTTTGTATTATGATAGATAGCCCGAGTACCTGATTAAGCCCAAACTTCGGCAGGAAAACTGGCAATCATTGCAATGGTTATAGACAAATATTCCATTTGCCAAAAAAAATACATGTCCACATCCATGTACTAGTACATGTAAATATGAACTTATCCATGGATGTAGTATGAAAGCATACAGTCGAGTCTATTTATACTAACATACAAATTTAGGCATACAAATGTCATCCTAAAAAGGCATGTGTTTAGGTGTCTTGGTATGTCTGTACAAGGTTATATAAGTAGGTCAATAATGCTATTTATGGATGGTTTAACATAGCTTGTAACACCTGTCCTTCATTAACAATAGGTAATAAGATATCAGTATTAGTGCAATAAGTGTATTGTAAGTAATGTATTATACTTTAATATCAGATTTCTTACTTCTTATACGACTAACAGCCCTTTTTACATGTACATAAACTTGAAAGATGTCCACCTGACATACATGTAGTATAGTACCTGTACATCTGACCATATGAAGTACATGTATTTTTAAAATATACTTATTTTAATCATTTGATGCAGTTACAATTTGTTTGGTTTTTTGAGAATTAATGCCACTTCAGCTATTTCACATCCTGTTTTTATCAGGAGTATAGGAAACTAAAGGAACCCCATTACCCTTCAGCAACCTCGGGTTAGCAAACTGAAGGAGCCCAGATTGAACACAGACAGAACCCATACCATTCAGAAGCTTTGGGGTAGCAAACTGAAGAAAACCTGACGAAACTCAGACAGAACTCATACCCTTCAGCAGTACTGGGGTAGCAAACTGAGGGAACCCAGACAGAACTCAGACAGAACCCATACCATTCAGCAGCCTTGACAATTAACATTGAAGTTTTAGACTCAAACTCACAACCTAACTTTGTTTCCTAAGTGTAAACATGCAATTAATCAATAGTCAATTACCAAAATACTAACGAGCTACAGTACATCTACTAGTAGACCACTTCTAATATCAGACCCAGAGGTCCCCCACTTACTTTTTGTATACATTAAAAGTACATTTAGGCTCAGCATATACATGTATAAATGTGCACTACACATACAAGTACATATAAATGGCCGTAATTTAAATAAGGCGCTACATTTGAAATGAGGGAGAATCTCTTTCTAAATAATGTCCCCCTGTCAAAGAGAATGAGCAGAACAAAATGACATTAGAATATTTGCTACATGTAAGTCTTTCATTTTTTTATGTTGGAAGACATTTCAGCAATGCTAGTATCATCTTTTATTGACTATTGTATTGCATCATTACTTAAATAGAACAATTTACACATGTACATACACAAAAGAACTGTAACTTTTTAAAAATTCTTCATAAATAAATATTTGACCCTATAACTATAGAACAAGAAACTCATAATGACATTTAAAATGATCCCCTTCAAACATTCTTTTAAATATTCATACTTCCTAGTCTAGACAGAAACTAAGCCGGTGCTAAAAAGGTAGTGTCTAGCCATGTTAAGTCCATACATGTAGTCTTTTTAGATTACAACGTTTTAATATATATATATGTATAACTTAGTTAAATTTTTTAAATTGCTACTCTGAGACCATACTGGTTACATTACCGATTCAAAATATAACAAGGTTAAAGTTTTTAAATTGCTACACTGGGACATAATTAAGCATGCACGTTTTTTCGTATAAAAAAGTATCTTTTATTAATGGTGCTGGGAAAAACCCAAACTCCTTTCTCAAACTGTGGTTGTGCAACTGCAAAAGACAAACTTTTTTTTAAGAATGATGTAATAAACATACTGAGCATACTAGTATATACTAGTAGATTAGACTTACAATTGAACCCCCCAATAAAAAATATCCAATGCATTAGACTATCACAAGGTACATCATGGAGTACACACGGCTGGCACTTGCCCAATCGGCAATGCATGACATTTGTCCACTGTGGTGTTCACCAGTGGCTGCCACCCAGTGCTAAATTCTTTTATTTACGTTCGAAATAATGCATGGGGGGTTCAAATGGAAGTCTTTCCAGTATATATACATGTACATGTATTTTGTTTGTTTTTTTTATAAGAATGATGCAATGTACATACTGAACATACTAGTACTAGTATGTATATTGTTTGTGTATACAACTTGACAAAGAAGTTCAAATATTTGTAATAATTAAATAATTACAGAGCACTCACCACTCCCTCTGGTTAAGAAGAATTGGGAATTTTCTCGATTCTAAAAATAACTCACCATACAGAGTATGCATGTAGGAAATTGCATGAAGTGAAAAAATGTGCTTAAACACAAAAAAGGTTCGAAACTCATTAATCTTTTCTTTCACACTATGACAAGACTTGTATGAATGTAAACAATTATTGCCTCACTCTTTCAGCTATATTTCTCCAGGAAGTTAATAAAAGAAACTTTAGGTCAGTGCACTGAACATAATTATGATGACATTAATTTTTTGAGACATTACATGTATATGAATCATGTACAGTACATCCTGTTACAAAAAAAACACAAATTTTCCTGAGAAATTCTTGTTGAATCACAAGGATAAAAATACAACACAAGCTTTGATCTTTTTTTTTACAAAAGTTACAATGTAAGTTAATATGAAGATGTTCATTTTGTAAGCCCGTTCTCATGTAATTTTTTTGTTGTAACCAATATGGACTCAATGTTTAACACTTTCATGTACATGTAGTGTACAATTTCAATATGTTCGTGCTAAACACTTCACCCCAGTATGACTTATAGTATTAGATTTATCAAAGCTTGGGATAGTGTGTAAAAATAGTACATTTTGCATGAATATTGTAACATTCGCTTTCTTTAGTTCATTTAACATATATGGAAGTAATACGGTCAAACTGAATTTGAAAAAAAAACTCTGGATGACGCAGTAAGTACAAGAAATGGCAATTACTGATCCAGGACTTTTTTTCAGGTTTTGGGTTTTTTGTTGTTGTTTTATTGAGGAAGAAGTCTAAGTACCTGCTGAGAGTCGAGCACATATACACCTTGCAAGAAATCAGGGTCAAACTATCAACCCCATGTGATGACATGCTGGTTATCAAATTAAAGGAGTAGATGACTTATTACCGAGACCACTATGCCACTGAGGCCTGAGCTGAGGATTATACACAAGTAGTGTTTTTCACAAAAAGTCGTAATTTAAAATACGTTGTAAGTACTGACGTAGCAAAGCATTTCCCTTTATCTTCCAACACTTACGATAGATTTTACACTAGAACGAATAATCATACCCTCTCTTATTTTTTTTTTTTTTTTGCAATCCGACAAATCACAAAACTAACTTCGGATTATAGCGGCAGTAAACTTCGTCCTAATTTTCCACTTTAGATGTTTTGTGAAATCTACTCCAAGTACATGCATATTCATGTATGTTGCATTATAAATGTACGTTATGTATATTAACTTTTTCTCTGTAGCTTTTTTTTCTAGGAAATGCATCCCTTGAACACAAAAAGTCTAATATGAAGTCAGTTAGTCTATAAACATATTGTATAAACACAACTTAAAAATAAACAATAAAATACTAGTACATGTTCCCTATTATTTTCTTATTTCAGAGAACATACTAGTACATTGTAGGTTTTTAATAACAAATTTAAAGAGGAATACATTTTTGTCACATTAGTGTAGTAACATGTGAATTTGCGTTGCATTTTCAAAAGGTTGATTGATTGGATGTTTGCTTTACATCCAGCAAGCAGTATTTCATCTATAATCAGGATGAAAACAAGTTTAAAAATAAAAACTCAATGGGAAAAGGGGGTGGGACACATGGAACAAAATTTTTGTTCCCACTGGAAAAGTATGGAGTATTGGGAAGGGTCAGAAAATTTAGCCTTGTTTAGCAGCTGCAATAAGACTTCTCTGCTTTGAAATCTACAAAAGGGGTCTATATCGTGCAAGGAGTGTGGCACTCTCCCAACATTTTACCCACTACAGTCCATGGCCAGGTTTCACATATTATGACCTGACACCCACCCAATGAGAGGGTCTCCATATCCGCCAACCTGGTTCTTAAACAAAATGGTGATGAAGTATATATGTCATGTGACAGTTCTGCCAATCAGTACAATATTATTGTTCATGAACTACACAGAAGTCTATGTGGACAGTAAGTAAGCTTTTTGCTTACATACATGCTTACAATGCAGGGTATTTTTGTGGTCATAAATATTAAAAAATTTCAGTTTCCAAAGAGTTAAAACTTCATGAGTACTGAGTATCAGGATATCCCTGATTGAAGGACAGCAGCACTAGTGTAAACCATGCTTGTAATATTGACTGTATACTAGTACATGTACGTAGTTTTCCACACAGTGGCAAATTATAACTGTCCAAGAAGCTAAAGGGAAAAACATATGCCATCAAGAACAACAACATAATTTAACAATAAAATAAAAACAAGAAAACAACAAACAGAATGAAAGAATAAAACACTAAAAATAACGCCAAATCGACTAAAAATATCATACAAAATTAATCTCACAATTTTGGCTGCACGAAATTTCACAATCAGGTCTGGTATTTTCTTATCCAGTTTGCAGAAATATAGGGCATGATGTGACAGTAACACCAGGTAATACTAGTACATATATGTATATAAGCCAAACCATACTCTGACAAGTGTCTGTACATGTATGCATATGGTAAAGTAAACATAGGTCATCTTTTTTGGCTTGCAAACGTCTTTCCCCTCCTCATGTATGTGATTCCAATGAAAAATAAAATGGTTATGAATTCCTACTTTATTTCAGACATGTGGTCAATTATATAATAACACCCTCCTTATAGGACTAAACATAAATTTGGAGAGACAGGAGCTTATTTGCCCTCCTACCAGGACTAAACATAAATTTGGAGAGACAGGAGCTTATTTGCTCTCCAGATGTTAAAGGTCAAATTATTATACATGATCTTGTATGGTATCTAATTAACATTAAATTAAACAATTAATTTTTTAACTTACTTACCCCAATGTTATATGTGACTATTTAATTGTCATTTTGGTTTGACCAAATATCTCCAAACAATCTTGTACTCTACAAAACACAAATATAAATTTATGTTATGGTGTCCTCAGAAATCAATATTTTGGTATTGCGACTGAGTCATAATACGAAACGACTTTTAATAACATCCTAAATAATTCAGATACACATGAATATATATTTATCTATTTAAACACATTATTTCAAAGAATTACACACCAAAAGTCACTCTACTTTCAGCAAAGTACCCCAAGCAGTAAATAGGATTTTCTATTTTTACCACCAGTTTGTAATCCGAACTCTGATTGGCTTAGGATTTGACCCAAATTTTGAGGTCAAACATCAGCTGATTTTGAAATGTATTACCTGTTTGTTGATATTTACTTTGTGTTTACAAAGAGTAAGCTACTTATCAACTTTAATAAAATTCAGTATCACTCAATATGGTGGAAGTGCCAATTATTTACATAAAAATGTATAGATTATTTAACCAGTACAATTTTGACGTCATAGAAAATACACCTTGACAGTTTTTCCATTGATGAAATGGATACTTAATAAAAAGATCGTAAAAAGAAAATTTTATTTATTCTTGTAAACAAGATTTAATGCAATTAAGAGACGTTTTGTCTACTTCGGTTGTAAAAATCAAAAAATTCTACATACATATAACAAGCACACAGATCAAGACTTAACGGCCAAGCCAAGTTTTTCATTTTAATGTTTATATCTTTGTTTACCATGCATGTTGTAAATAAATAAAAAATCACAAATCTCGATAAGCTTCGGTGAAAACTCCCAGAAGATTTTAGATATACAATTTCTCTTCTGATTTAATCAATATATGATATGTATAGAAAGTCGTGTTTATCGTTTAAAACGCTGTGTTGATGTTAAACCTAATTATTTGAATGTCAGACTATAAACATATGGAACGTGCGAAATTGACCAAATAATTTAAACCTGGTTTCCAGCCAAATATAAGATTACTCAAAACTTTCAAATGTGCGTAATATTTGTGCTATTGATGTAGGCTACCAGCTGTTTATATAGGTATGAAAAACATAACTAGTTCAACAAGATCTTGTTTTTCCTTGTTAAAATAACTACTTCAAACATAATAGTATATATTTATTTTCTATACAGCATTCTACTATATATCAGTCACATTTAAGAACGACTTTACGTACCATCCAGCTATGGCGAACATTTTATGTCGTGTGTTAATTTTCGTTCTTTTGTGCTCGACACAAATTGAGTGATTAACTGGTCGCTTACATCCAGCGAGCAGTATTTCCGCTATTTTTTTTGTGATTATGAGCGTCAATTAACAGTCCCAATCAACCGGGTGCCTCTACCGACGACTGGGGAACCGCCCCAGTACCAAGTGCTGAACAAACAGGATGATACATGGGTCATACATATTTTTTTGACACAATTCACATTGTATATAGGGGGCCTCGGTGGCCAAGTGGTTAAGGTAGTTTGTCCACTACTGATCACGTGGTCTGCCAACACTGAGGTTGCGGTTTCGAGTCTCACTGCGGGCAGTGTGTACTCGACTCCAATTGACAAGGATTGCCAGTTTTCCTACCAGTGGTCGGGGGTTCTCTCCGGATACTCCTTCCAATAAAGACTGGACTCCATGATATAGCTGAAAATTGCCGAAAGTGGCGTTAAACATCATTCAAACAAACAAACATTGTATGTATATAATTATTGTAATGAAGTTACCCTTTGTGAGTAATATCTTCTTTACCAGGAAATTTTTAAAATTATTTATTTCCTTATGTATCGTGAACCATCTGCTTAATTTTCGCTTTTTAGCTATTTATTTTTTTGAGAGTCTCATATAAAACAATGCAATATGATATATTCGTCAGTCACAAACGCATTATGGCATCAAATGGCAACAATTGGCACAGACAGGAACATTATTTACAGCTAGTATAGAATGTCCATGGCACATATAACATTCACTGACATTCGTACTCAAATCGTTGCTATTTTATTTCATAGTAACAAGCTCGTGTGTCATGACAATAATTTGTTTTATCGAAAGCGAATCGCATAAGCAACTTTAAAAGTTGACCAGAGGAAAATCTGAATTTCCCATTGCCGTATACATGTAAGGCCCTACTAATTAAACATTTGACTGGAAACATTAAAAACGTTCTTTTCACAAATTTATTATTCAACCCTTTTTTATTTATATTTTATTTATGTTTGAATCCATTTTTTAGTTCGACATTATATTTATTAAATAATTGACAGCCCCCTGCTCATCTATGTCACAGAAGTCTACGTTTTGCTATGGAAAACCCCTAAATGTAAATCTGATCAAGTACACCATTGCATTATGTGACACATCCTCACAAGTCAGGGTTTTTGTGTCCACATGTGTCCACACGAAATCGTGGACACATGTGGACATAGAAACCCTGACTTGTGAGGATGTATGTGACCAAGATTCTGTGAAAGTTCAAGGTTATCAAATTCCATTCAATGTGGTAAGAGGTAGCATATAACAGACGGAATGGAAAAACCGACAGAGATCCCCATCAATATATATCCCCCTTTTCTTTTCAAGCGCGGCTACAATAACACAAGTTTTAGACAATTCTTGCTTGAAATTGTTATTTGGGGTTTTTTTTAATTACAAAATACTAACTAGATTGTTATGAGCAGATTGTTTTGCATGTTAAATGGTGACCAGTTTATACTGATTGAAGTCCTTAAACAGGAGAGTGGGGGAATGGGGGAAGAGATAGTTATTGCACCGGCAAACAAAAGGAAAGTAAAGACATTTCTACTTTCACAACTGGGGCCTCGGTGGCCGAGTGGTCAAGGTTGTTCGTCTACTATTGATCACGTGGTCTGTCAACACTGAGATTGCGGGTTCGATTCTCACTGCAGGCAGGGTGTACTCGACTCCAATCTTAATTGACAAGGATTGCCAGTTTTCCTACCGCAGGTCGGGGGTTTTCTCCGGGTACTCCGGCTTCCTCCCCCAATAAAAACTGGACGCCATGATATAGCTGAAAAATTGCTGAAAGTGGCGTAAAACACAATCAAACAAACAAACAAAAAACTTTCACAACTGGGGCCTCAGTGGCCGAGCGGTTAAGGTAGTTCGTCTAATAATGATCACATGCTATGTCAACACTTCAGCTGCGAGGTTCAAGACTCTGCGCGTGCAGGGTGCGCTCGACTCAAATCTTAATTGACAAGAATTTTCAGTTTTCCTACTTCGGTAGGTCCTGACTTGGTCGGGGGTTTTCCAGTACTCCGGGATCCTCCCCCAATAAAATCTGAACGCCTTGACATAGCTGAAGAGTTGCTGAAAGTGGCGTTAAACAACATTCAAAATAATCAAAGTAATTTTCTCAACTTAGAAGTTATGCGAACTACTGCAATCGATATTCGATTTTCTAGACCGGACACTGCTGTGGAATATTATGATACCCAAACAACGAAAGTTGATACGATCATTGCATTTCTATGGTTGTAACAATTATTGAATTGATAGTCTCTTCAATAAGATAGGACATTTTCGCTTATTAGTCTTTCCTCATGCCGGATTTGACTTTTTACCTGACATCACAAATCACAATTAATAACTTGACAGGTGCTTAATTAGAAGTAGGCACTACTTACTCATCCGGAGCACCTAAACATATTGAGTTCGGGTTACTCACCTTCTTTTCTGTATTTATTTTGTTTTGTGTAGTTAGTGTTTTTAGATTTTTGTAAAGCACCCCTTGTCACTTGGTTCTGTCTGTTTTTGTACTATTTTTTTTATATGAAATGAAATAGTTGTGTACCTTAAGGGAATGATAAGTAACAAACACTTAAAATAAATATAAGAGAAATGTCCTCCCTTTCGCCAAACTAATTAATATAGGCAGTAGCTCTTTCAAAAAATCTGGAAAGTTAATGTTTCCTACTGGTAATGAGGTATATAATCTGAGCGAAGGACGTAAACGGGTAATTAGGGAAAGAAGAGGCCTAGACTTCCAGAAAAAGAAGAAAAATAACTTTATGTTTTAGCTTTTAAGGACGATAGCGAACCAAAACTTATGGAAATGGAAAACATCTGACAAATTAATGAAGTACCGGGTATTTAACATAAGAGGCCTGCGGCTTTTTTGTTCCCTGCTTGTGGAATGAAAAACTTCGAACGATTTGTATTTGTTCAATAAAATAATTATTAAAAACCCGATCATTGCTAAACATAACTGTACCAGTTAGACTCCTTGGCCCAAGGGGAATTTTAATGTAAAAAAATAATTTCTCTTTGCGCAGAATTTTTTTTCAACTATTAAAATGTTTGGCATCCCGGCAAAACCAAGTACTCATCATTAATCATGCCAAATTTATTGGCAAAGAAAATACATGTTTCATCCTGTTGTCGAAAGTGGGGGAACAAAATATACTTAATTGTTAACATATTAACAGGTTTGTTTTTCATTACACAGAATATTAATCTTTAATAACGAACTATAGAAACCTGATATATTATGATAACAAATTTCTGAATTTATGGTTAAGAAAGAGATGAATTATAAGAATGCTGAATTGTTTAGAAATGTTAGGTCTATTGTTTAGATATGTTAGGTCTAAGACTGATTAAATAATGGTTAATAAAGCATTGAATTATAAGAATGTTGAAGTAATTTGTAAGGAAGAATGCTTCATTACAACGGT
This sequence comes from Limnoperna fortunei, assembly GCA_944474755.1. NCBI lineage: Eukaryota > Metazoa > Mollusca > Bivalvia > Mytilida > Modiolidae > Limnoperna > Limnoperna fortunei. Next base: position 43,569,597 of record OX104122.1, on the reverse strand, counting down.
TCCCGTAAATATTAATATATAATTATGCCTAATTAATGGATATGAAATGGACGAATTATGAGAATGCTGAATTACTAGTTCTGGAAAGATTAATTATAAGGAATGCATGGATATGAAGCAACAGAATGCTAAAGTAACGGTTACAAGTGATGAATTCTAAGAATGCTAACGTACTTGTTTGAAGAATTCTCTTTAAGTGGCCAAGAAAACAAAGCTAAATAAATTGTTCAGAAAATATATTTGGTTTGTTTTTTTGTTCAAATGGTGTTTAATGCCACTTTCAGATATATCATGCCGTCCCTTTTTTGTATTTGAATATGAATCTCTCTTAACCACTCTAAAATGCCGATAATGTATAATAATGCAATTTTTACAAACATGGAAATATATTGCTTGACACGTGATATGTGTATTTTATTACCAATTAAATAGTTACATATTTTAAAACTTCAAATCCCAATCAGGCCTGTGGGGATTGCTGGTTTTATTGTTCAATATAAAAACTGTTGTAATTTGAATATAATTTTGAAGGCTCTAGATGAAAAACTAAAATGGTATTTAAATTAGTAGGTAGGCAGGCAAAGGTGGTCAAATGTACAGTTATCCATTTGTGGCATACACGTAAAAAGGGTGTACTCAACTCGCAACATCATGCAACACTCGATTTTATATAGCTAAGTACTCTGAAACGCTTCAGATACTCATACAATTCTTACTTCGAGGTTCATGGAAAAGGTAGTGACTCGACTCGCAACATCGCGATGCAGTATAGTCGGGTACTCTGAAAAGCTTAGTGGTTCGTCTTTATATTCGAAGCCAAGGAAAAGGGATTGATTCGACTAGCAATTACAAAACGGTCTACTACAGTTGGTTAAAATAAGTCACGGTTGAAATATATACATGACATTTCTGAGCTGTGTTGTAATTCTAAAACATTCAACCTTTGACCTGAATCAGCGATCAAATGCCATCTGCATTCACAAATAAGCAGTCTTGGACATTGCTTACGTTTATTGAACAGGTAATACATTACATTTATTCTCCCCTATTGAGCCCACTGATTGCATTACAGATAATGCACACCGCTCTACACCTGTTTATTGTCATGCATTGTAGGTAATGTTAAGGGTCAATACACTAATATGTTCTTCCTTCTTAAACAATTATATAATTAGAGTTTTATCTATTTCTCTGACAAAAAACATGGTTTTGATGGGTAATTTAATTGACACAAATTATCTGATAATTATTTGGAACAATTTGATGTCCGCCTGTATACGACACGGATACTAAAGATATAGATGATTGTTAGAAACAGATTTTGATGCATGGTATACATAACAAGAAAAGATATGGGTTAAACCCATATCCAGAGATGTTCGATTTATATGTTATAGGTGTATCCCATTTGGTTTAATAGTTTTTTTTAATTTGTTTTATTTAAAATTTCATCATATACTGTGAAGGGATGCAAATATACACGATTGTGAAAGGCAAGAAATAATCATCTTGATTATAATATCTCAACTTTGAGAAGAGTACTGTAATAAAAAAAAGCAAAGTTTTGGAAGGACAAATGTTAACCAATAATAATACATTGACCATAGTCAAGTGGTTCTGTGGGGGAAAATATGAATGTAAGATCGGCAGTTATCGCGCCCTCGGAAAATCGAAGAAAACATACCGACAAGATTTAATTTTACTGTTATTAAAATTGTTTCAAAAGATTTGCAATTAAATGTATTTCAAACGTCAAACTAGCATTCATTTGCATAAACATTGCTAAGAACTTTATAAAATTTTCAGAATTTAAAATATAAAAAAAACAATTAAAAGAGTCTTATTTTGCAAAACAATTGACGAGATTAATAACTTCTACAATTATTTTCAACCAGATAAACTGTTGATGACCTTTATTCGAACATAACTGATTTTTTTTCTGTTGTATTATTATATATATAACTTGCTTCGTTAAAATATCTTAACATCAAAAATTTTAAATCTTGAATTAAATAAAAATCTATATCTTTTGTGCTTTTTTTACTATTGAGAAATTTCTTTTCCATACTAATTTCTACCACATTTTTCACTGATTTAGAGATCATTGTTTTAAATAACATGCCTGTTTGAAAATCTAATTTTGTATATATAGTTTATTCTCACACAGCCAATAATACAATTGGTACAGAGAAAGTAACAAATAAACAAACAAAACAACAGGCTTTATACAATATATATCAAAATCATAATCTAATTTAGCCATTTTAGCGGCTTATTATGCGAGTCTAATTGGTCTTTCATTTTTACCTTTCATCAAAGTTCAGTGTCAGGTAATAAATAATCAATTAGCAAATAAACACGGCACATATAGTATACAATTACATCACAGAAATATCTCTGCCCCCTCCCTAAAACCACTACTACTACACACGAATAGTTCACGAGAGTTTGGGATTTCGAAACCGTCAATAAACAAAACCCAGGGAAATTAAATTTAATGTTCAAGATGACTAATTTTCTGCGTAAAGGTTCCATTCTCTACCTTATAAATTATGAAATAATCCAGAAATAAGTTCTTTGGATGAGTGGTCACAAGCGCGTTAAACAAAATCTAAAATGCACTTTTATTGTCAAATTATCTAAGTAACTAATAAAAGAAACCGAAAAATATATACTTTATCATGTTAAAATAAGAATGCATAAAAAATTACGAAGCTTGACAATCGCGAAATAATCCAAGAAATACAATTGAAGCGATGAAATACATTACGTAATATAACATAACAAAATTTTTAAAATGCGTTTTTCTTATCAAATTTAATAACTAATTAATAAAAGAAACGCAAGTATATACATTTTATTATGTCAAGAATAGAATGCATTAATAAAAATACTAGGCTTACCCTATAGATAGTAAAATAATCCAAAAATAAAAATTGAAACGATCTATTCATACTACCGAGAAGCGCGCATTAATATGCAATTATGTTCATCGTTACTTCTTCTTATTAGATCAGGACAAAAAAAATTTGTATTTTAAAGCTTGAAGGATTTAACAAATACGAAAAACTGTAATTGAAATATTTTCTTTAATATTAAATAAGCCATTTTATCACTTACAACATGAACTATATTGTAGAGTATGGTTTTTACCTTTTTGCTCAATTTACCCGAAAACAATTATATATCAAGAAGAGATCGAACATATGAAAACCATGTCATTACTATTGCAGTCATCTCATGGGTGGAATCAACAAATTTGTTAAAGCGGGTGGACGAGTGGAATTCGGGGGGGGGGGGGGGGTAAGTAAACAAGTTCCTGGCAATTACATCAAAATATGAGATTTTAGTAGACATGGCAGGGCAGATTTCGTAGTATCATCAAGTTAAAACCTAGCTATCTTCTATTTAATCTGCTGAGCGAATCTATGCGGTCGTACTTACACATACCACAGCCGGACCAGTGTAGATTCTTTTCTGTAAACTTGTATATAAGTGCAATGTCTAGTACTTCTACACAATGTGTTCAAATGTTGCTTTCCGATAACCAATGTATTTGGAAGAGATCCAAGTATGAAATAACAAAGCACGCCAACAGAACTCACAACAAACAAACACAAATCATACAACATATAAGCATCACGAACTACAAACCAAGGGACATAATCGGTTGATTGATTGGATGTTAGCTTAACGTCCAGCGAGCAGTATGTCAGCTATATTCAGGACGGGAACAAGTTAACAAACAATACATCAATTGAAAAAGGGGTGGGATGGGACACAGGGAACAACATTTTGACACTGGAAAAGTACGGATTATTGGGTACGGATTATGGGTAGGGTCGGAGAATTTAGCCTTTTTTTGCGGCTACAATGAGCCTACTCTTTTTCGAAATATACAAAAGGGATCTTTATCGCGCAAGGAGCGTGGCACTCTCCAAACACGTAACCCACTATGGTCCGCTGCCAGGCTTACTGTATTATAACCTGACAACCCACAACAAGAGGGTCTCCCCTATCCGCCACCCGGGATGCGCTAGGCTACTCTGTGGGTCGAGCACTGGGAACCGTCCCAGTATGGTCTAATAATCGGTTGGAGGTCACATGCAAGAGAAGAATATCACAATAACACTCAACTAGTTCATCCCAAATTTTTCGTATGGACAACCTAAACCTCATAGATTCGATAAGTGTGCTAGAAGAATATCTTGTTTATATTTTTGATAATTGTGGCCTGTCAAATGTTTGGGATTCGCAAAATTATTTTTCATCTTTGTGGATTGAGAAATCCATTTCGCAACGGTTAAAAGACCAGTTAATACAAAATTGGAAGTCAGAGATATTTAATTCTCCAAAAAGTCTTTGCTATAGATTATTTAAAACAGAATTTGGTTTTGAAGAATATATAATTAAGTTAACTCCATATTTAGTCAAAAATATCATAAAAAATAGAACCGGTTTCCATCGCTTGCCAATAGAGGCAGGAAGATGGCAGCGGACCCCAAGAGAAGAGAGAATTTGTTTATTATGTAATTTAAATGACATTGGGGATGAATACCATTATATTATGAAATGCAAATTTTTTGATAAAGATAGAAAAAATATGTTACCACAATTTTTGTCATTCGAATCCTAATACATTCAAGTTCGCTCAATTGTTCAGTTCAAAAGATATTAGCATTCTTAATTGTTTGTAAATTTATAAAAATTATTCTTACGAAGGTAGCTATGTTTGTTCACACATAGTTGTAATTGTAATTTTGTATTGTTTATATTTTCTCTGTAACCAAATGAGAATAAAGTACTAGTATTCAGTATTCAGTTTTGTTCTTTTATGAATATATTATTCAATTAATCTGAAATTTATTTAATATTTATTTAATTTATTAAATATTAAATACTACATATTCTATTCAAAATATTAATATATGTCCATAATTGCTAAATAATGAAGTGTTTTCAGGTCCTACTGTGGACATGATGTCCACAAGGCCTTTCGAATGTGTATGGTTTTCGTGCGGTTTTCACAGGGTATTTCGGCTTCTTCTTCCAATAAAAACTTGTTAAAAGGTATTAATGAAAAAAGACAGGAGGAAATCGCGCACACCACAAACAAAAAAACAAACAAACAAACAAACAAACAAACAACGAAAATGTGAAATGTTATGAAAACTAGAGCATAGATAGCGAAAAATAAACCGCCGTTGTCGAACCTGATATATCTAATACAATAACAAGAAAAGTGTTGAACTGTAATTCAATAGTTTAATGTATTTTAAATGTTCCAACCGTGACTCAGCTATATATGTCACTAGTAAATACGGATCAAGAAGGTAACATGTAATATATTTATGACTTTTTAACCCATTATAAACCATAGTAATCCAAGGTCTATTTTGTTTTCAGGACGAAAATGCACAACTTCCAGTATGCAGGAAGAAAGAGCAACCCAGAGTGTCTGGATTTGCAATGTTCGTCTAATTAATAATCATCCTGGAAGCTTATGACGTCAAACAGCATCTGACTGAATCATGGAACCACCCCACACATGCGTATAGAGAAGTTTATTAGTCGCTACTATATATGCACGAAAACTACAAAGGTCTCATGCGTAGTTACTTTCGTTAGGAATGTGGTTTACCCCAAAAACTCCAGAAACATCACGATGGAAGCTGTGTGGCCGGATTTCTATCTAAGTTATTCTTTCGTCATAAGCACGAACATGATTGGCTCCCAGCAAACATCTGACGACAATGTGTGTGTCTGGTTATGACTTAATCCTCTGCTTGTTAGTTTTTCTGACGTTCTGTTTTTGTGGGACTCTGGCCTCTCTTTCTCGCCCAATAAGTCAAGGTTGCTCCCTAACTTCTAAGAAATTAGTCAAAGTCTCACATAATTTTTAGTTCGCATTCAATTTCTACAGGGAAAAAATCTTTGTCGTGAAATTAACAGTTTCATAAGTGGAGAGATACAATGAAGCAATTGAAAGGAAGTTGACTGAAATACTAAACACTTATGGCGGAATGCATAGACAGATGGCTGCAAACCCCCAAAAGAAAATATGAGTGTGTATGATGTGTGTTGTTAACTGTGCTTGTTTTACCACTGTTTTATCACCTCTGTGGAACCCCATCTATAGATTGTACCGAGCTATTGGTCGAAACACCGCATTGAAGGACCGCCTCGGCTGTTGATGTGTTTGGAATTTTCCTGTTGTTTTTTAAATGATAATTAAATAATTTCGTGTGTTTTAAAGGAAATGAAGGAAGTTTCAGGTGTAATTATTTTCTCATGAGTTTAATAAACAGATGTTAATACAACACAGTTGTTTAATGTTTGTTAAAATGCAATAGACCAGAATATTTATCGTGAGGTCCTTAGAGTGACCTATATCTTGTTTTACTGCATTAGGCCAACGGCTGGGAGCAATAAAACACTATCATTCCCAATAACGAAGAGCCAATATTCTGGTCTATTTTATCCACGCCCATTAAATAACGGTTTTATTACCCAGTAATTATTCATACAGACCAACAGTATAAATGATCATTCCTGTCAGTATTCTTTATAATGATATACCCTATACTCTTGGACCTTTAGTGAAACACCTTATTATGCGTTTAATAATGATATACCCTATACTCTTGGACCTTTAGTGAAACACCTTATTATGCGTTTTACAATGATATACCCTATTCTCTTGGACCTTTAGTGAAACACCTTATTATGCGTTTTACAATGATATACCCTATACTCTTGGACCTTTAGTGAAACACCTTATTATGCGTTTTACAATGATATACCCTATACTCTTGGACCTTTAGTGAAACACCTTATTATGCGTTTTACAATGATATACCCTATACTCTTGGACCTTTAGTGAAACACCTTATTATGCGTTTTACAATGATATACCCTATACTCTTGGACCTTTAGTGAAACACCTTATTATGCGTTTTACAATGATATACCCTATACACTTGGACCTTTAGTGAAACACCTTATTATGCGTTTTACAATGATATACCCTATACTCTTGGACCTTTAGTGAAACACCTTATTATGCGTTTTACAATGATATACCCTATACTCTTGGACCTTTAGTGAAACACCTTATTATGCGTTTTACAATGATATACCCTATACTCCTGGACCTTTAGTGAAACACCTTATGCGTTTTACAATGATATACCCTATACTCTTGGACCTTTAGTGAAACACCTTATTATGCGTTTTACAATGATATACCCTATACTCTTGGACCTTTAGTGAAACACCTTATTATGCGTTTTACAATGATATACCCTATACTCTTGGACCTTTAGTGAAACACCTTATTATGCGTTTTACAATGATATACCCTATACTCTTGGACCTTTAGTGAAACACCTTATTATGCGTTTTACAATGATATACCCTATACTCTTGGACCTTTAGTGAAACACCTTATTATGCGTTTTACAATGATATACCCTATACTCTTGGACCTTTAGTGAAACACCTTATTATGCGTTTTACAATGATATACCCTATACTCTTGGACCTTTAGTGAAACACCTTATTATGCGTTTTACAATGATATACCCTATACTCTTGGACCTTTAGTGAAACACCTTATTATGCGTTTTACAATGATATACCCTATACTCTTGGACCTTTAGTGAAACACCTTATTATGCGTTTTACAATGATATACCCTATACTCCTGGACCTTTAGTGAAACACCTTATTATGCGTTTTACAATGATATACCCTATACTCCTGGACCTTTAGTGAAACACCTTATTATGCGTTTTACAATGATATACCCTATACTCTTGGACCTTTAGTGAAACACCTTATTATGCATTTTACAATGATATACCCTATACTCTTGGACCTTTAGTGAAACACCTTATAATGCGTTTTACAATGATATACCCTATACTCTTGGACCTTTAGTGAAACACCTTATTATGCGTTTTACAATGATATACCCTATACTCCTGGACCTTTAGTGAAACACCTTATTATGCGTTTTACAATGATATACCCTATACTCTTGGACCTTTAGTGAAACACCTTATTATGCGTTTTACAATGATATACCCTATACTCTTGGACCTTTAGTGAAACGCCTTATTATGCGTTTTACAATGATATACCCTATACTCTTGGACCTTTAGTGAAACACCTTATTATGCGTTTTACAATGATATACCCTATACTCTTGGACCTTTAGTGAAACACCTTATTATGCGTTTTACAATGATATACCCTATACTCCTGGACCTTTAGTGAAACACCTTATTATGCGTTTTACAATGATATACCCTATACTCTTGGACCTTTAGTGAAACACCTTATTATGCGTTTTACAATGATATACCCTATACTCTTGGACCTTTAGTGAAACACCTTATTATGCGTTTTACAATGATATACCCTATACTCCTGGACCTTTAGTGAAACACCTTATTATGCGTTTTACAATGATATACCCTATACTCTTGGACCTTTAGTGAAACACCTTATTATGCGTTTTACAATGATATACCCTATACTCTTGGACATTTAGTGAAACACCTTATTATGCGTTTTACAATGATATACCCTATACTCTTGGACCTTTAGTGAAACACCTTATTATGCGTTTTACAATGATATACCCTATACTCTTGGACCTTTAGTGAAACACCTTATTATGCGTTTTACAATGATATACCCTATACTCCTGGACCTTTAGTGAAACACCTTATTATGCGTTTTACAATGATATGCCCTATACTCTTGGACCTTTAGTGAAACACCTTATTATGCGTTTTACAATGATATACCCTATACTCCTGGACCTTTAGTGAAACACCTTATTATGCGTTTTACAATGATATACCCTATACTCCTGGACCTTTAGTGAAACACCTTATTATGCGTTTTACAATGATATACCCTATACTCTTGGACCTTTAGTGAAACACCTTATAATGCGTTTTACAATGATATACCCTATACTCTTGGACCTTTAGTGAAACACTTTATTATGCGTTTTACAATGATATACCCTATACTCCTGGACCTTTAGTGAAACACCTTATTATGCGTTTTACAATGATATACCCTATACTCTTGGACCTATAGTGCAACACCTTATTATGCGTTTTACAATGATATACCCTATACTCTTGGACCTTTAGTGAAACACCTTATTATGCGTTTTACAATGATATACCCTATACTCTTGGACCTTTAGTGAAACACCTTATTATGCGTTTTACAATGATATACCCTATACTCTTGGACCTTTAGTGAAACACCTTATTATGCGTTTTACAATGATATACCCTATACTCCTGGACCTTTAGTGAAACACCTTATTATGCGTTTTACAATGATATACCCTATACTCTTGGACCTTTAGTGAAACACCTTATTATGCGTTTTACAATGATATACCCTATACTCTTGGACCTTTAGTGAAACACCTTATTATGCGTTTTACAATGATATACCCTATACTCTTGGACCTTTAGTGAAACACCTTATTATGCGTTTTACAATGATATACTCTATACTCTTGGACCTTTAGTGAAACACCTTATTATGCGTTTTACAATGATATACCCTATACTCCTGGACCTTTAGTGAAACACCTTATTATGCGTTTTACAATGATATACCCTATACTCCTGGACCTTTAGTGAAACACCTTATGCGTTTTACAATGATATACCCTATACTCTTGGACCTTTAGTGAAACACCTTATTATGCGTTTTACAATGATATACCCTATACTCTTGGACCTTTAGTGAAACACCTTATTATGCGTTTTACAATGATATACCCTATACTCTTGGACCTTTGGTGAAACACCTTATTATGCGTTTTACAATGATATACCCTATACTCCTGGACCTTTAGTGAAACACCTTATTATGCGTTTTACAATGATATACCCTATACTCTTGGACCTTTAGTGAAACACCTTATTATGCGTTTTACAATGATATACCCTATACTCTTGGACCTTTAGTGAAACACCTTATTATGCGTTTTACAATGATATACCCTATACTCTTGGACCTTTAGTGAAACACCTTATTATGCGTTTTACAATGATATACCCTATACTCTTGGACCTTTAGTGAAACACCTTATTATGCGTTTTACAATGATATACCCTATACTCTTGGACCTTTAGTGAAACACCTTATTATGCGTTTTACAATGATATACCCTATACTCTTGGACCTTTAGTGAAGCACCTTATTATGCGTTTTACAATGATATACCCTATACTCTTGGACCTTTAGTGAAACACCTTATTATGCGTTTTACAATGATATACCCTATACTCTTTGACCTTTAGTGAAACACCTTATTATGCGTTTTACAATGATATACCCTATACTCTTTGACCTTTAGTGAAACACCTTATTATGCGTTTTACAATGATATACCCTATACTCCTGGACCTTTAGTGAAACACCTTATTATGCGTTTTACAATGATATACCCTATACTCTTGGACCTTTAGTGAAACACCTTATTATGCGTTTTACAATGATATACCCTATACTCTTGGACCTTTAGTGAAACACCTTATTATGCGTTTTACAATGATATACCCTATACTCTTGGACCTTTAGTGAAACACCTTATTATGCGTTTTACAATGATATACCCTATACTCTTGGACCTTTAGTGAAACACCTTATTATGCGTTTTACAATGATATACCCTATACTCTTGGACCTTTAGTGAAACACCTTATTATGCGTTTTACAATGATATACCCTATACTCTTGGACCTTTAGTGAAACACCTTATTATGCGTTTTACAATGATATACCCTATACTCTTGGACCTTTAGTGAAACACCTTATTATGCGTTTTACAATGATATACCCTATACTCTTGGACCTTTAGTGAAACACCTTATTATGCGTTTTACAATGATATACCCTATAGTCCTGGACCTTAAGTTAAACACCTTATTATGCGTTTTACAATGATATACCCTATACTCTTGGACCTTTAGTGAAACACCTTATTATGCGTTTTACAATGATATACCCTATACTCTTGGACCTTTAGTGAAACACCTTATTATGCGTTTTACAATGATATACCCTATACTCCTGGACATTTAGTGAAACACCTTATTATGCGTTTTACAATGATATACCCTATACTCCTGGACCTTTAGTGAAACACCTTATTATGCGTTTTACAATGATATACCCTATACTCTTGGACCTTTAGTGAAACACCTTATTATGCGTTTTACAATGATATACCCTATACTCTTGGAACTTTAGTGAAACACCTTATTATGCGTTTTACAATGATATACCCTATACTCTTGGACCTTTAGTGAAACACCTTATTATGCGTTTTACAATGATATACCCTATACTCTTGGACCTTTAGTGAAACACCTTATTATGCGTTTTACAATGATATACCCTATACTCTTGGACCTTTAGTGAAAAACCTTATTATGCGTTTTACAATGATATACCCTATACTCTTGGACCTTTAGTGAAACACCTTATTATGCGTTTTACAATGATTTAGGAGCCGGGAATGACTTTGTTAAATGTAAGGTTTCTATTCAATTTCAAACCCATTTAATTATGCAAGCTGTTGGTAATTTGACGTATGTGTCTGAAATACAATTGGATATATCACTAACTGCTACTGTGTGTCGCGCTGCGTTTTCATCGATTAAATTAGAATATTGTATATATTTTGTTGAAACTAAATGTGAACACTTAACAGATGGCATTCTATCTATCTTCCTTTCTGGTACAGACCAATATGGTATAACGTACCATTGTTACAGTTGAGATAACATTTCCTTAAAAATTTACCAACTAAGAATGTTCAATATCCTTTCTCGTGTAAAGCTAATTTTTTTTAAGGCGGTTACATTTCGTAAAAATAATGAACAGTGATAAACAGGTGTTTGTTACGCTTAATTGTTACATTTAAATTTGTTAATATTACATTTGATTCGTAAATGCAAAACAGGCGACAACCTAAAACTAAGAAAGATAACTCTGATTAAATATTCGATATCGCCACCAACTTAAATCTACATTATACTTGTACCGTTAACCATTAAATTGGCGAGACTTTCATCAACTTTTTCTTCTTCTACCTGGCAAGGCATTTCATAGTAAATAAATGCTGTCAAGGAGGAAATGACCAAGGGTATGAACGAGACCAACTCACTCACAAACTGTAAAGCATCGTATGAACCAACTATTGTCATAACATAACATATTTTATTTTCCAAATCAGGAGCCCACATGAAGCAAAGGAAGGTTTACAAATATCAGAGGAAAGAACGTGATTTACAGACATATTATGTTATATGCTTGAGCTGAAGCATGGTAATTAATTCTTTGTAATATTTCTCAATAATATGATAATTAATTTGTGTAACAAGAAGGAAAGCTCATTTTCTATGCCGTTTCAATACTTTCATGATATTATATCGTTTCTTTAAATGTTCTTTCTGTAATAATAATCGTTTCTTTAAATGTTCTTTCTGTAATAATAATAATTAAAAAAAATACTTATTTTTTTTTGTTTAAGGTTGTAGTAAATTTGATTAATTTACAATCTTTGATACCAATGAAATCACCAACTATTTTTTTTTATTACCACAGTATACTTGAAACAAATAAACGCTAACAAAAACTCCTTCAGAAGGCATTTTTTATGTCAATTTGAATGCTGTTTTTAGAGAGGATTTTAAATTTCCTTATTAAGTCGGGACATGTAAACTTAAAAGATTGAATTTTACTTTCTATAGAAAGAACATCCAATTCTGCTCTTGCTACACAGTGTGTGGAATCTTTTGATGTCTAAGGTAAGATAAAATTTTTGCAATATGTTAACAATAGGCAAAACAAAAGTTTTAGAAATGTTATACAAAATTCTGACTGTCATTTTACGGTGGCTTTAGGTATATGATTTTATAGCGAAAAGTACATTTTCTGGCTTGTTTGCTAGTTTTCATATGCAGTTAGATAGACTGGCTTTAGCTGATATCATGCATCCAATAGTGTCTCATTTATCATTTGTCTATATTTTTCACTGTTTTGCTATTTACTAATACACTCAAATTGATTATTCAACTATTTCAATATTTTAAAGATCAATATAAAATGGTATGAAAACGGAAGACTTCTCAGTTTTGTTTCCATTACAAAACTGGTGAGCAGCTGTCTTCCAGCTCCATTCCCGCTGCTAAAAATTATTAAACAGGAAGTCTACAAGGCATAACTAAAGCTCCGTATTATTTCTGTTAAGATATTTGTTTATTATTGACGGTATATAATCCTTTTGAACAGTTCTAAGTTGATGAAATTTTTTGTTCTGTAGTGTTCGTTATTTAATTTTAGTATGTGTCCTTCCGGTACGGCACTATCCAAGTAATTTATATCAAATTTTCATAGTTGCCGTGTTCTATAAAAAATTTTCTTGTTTTTGAATAATAAATATTGAAGTCCCCGTCCTTGATCCCGTCATTAGGTAGGACAACCAAGTTTCTTTTTTTTGCCTTATTTGTTAAATAAGATAAGATAAAAGAAAACTTTAATTGAATTCTGCGTGAAAATATAACAATCAACATAAACTCAACAGTACATTTGACCGAATACATAAGCACTAAAAATACAATCTCAGAATAAAAAAAATCGAAAAATGTGTCCATGGGACACATATGCCCCCGCTAAATTAAGTCCCAAACAGGAAATAGTTGTCCGACAGGTCTGAAAGTTGCTTAGGACGTACGTGCTTGTGATACTGAACCACCCTGCCAAATATCAAATTGTTCTCATGTACGGTTTCTGAGAAAAGCTTGACGGAAATTCGTACATACGGACGGACATATTTACGTACAAATGAAGTCCCAAACAGGAAGTAGTTGTCCGACAGGTCTGAAAGTCGCTTAGAACGTACAACTTGTGATACTGAACCATCCTGCCAAATTTCAAATTGTTCTCATGTAGGGTTTCTGAGAAAAGCTTGACGGAAATTCGTTTGGACGTACGTACGTACGTACGGACAGACGGACGGACGGACGGACATGAGTAAAACTTAATGCCCCCCGACATGTCGTCGCAGGGGCATACAAATTATAATGGATATAAGCACTGTGAAATACAAGTAAGATATAAGAACTAGGCGCAGGTAATACTAAACATTCATAATAAACAGTTAGATAAAGCCATCTGGTTAACATATTATATAGGCACTATATAACGAAACAGGGATGGAAGTAACTATAAGGGGCAACAAAGGAAATTAAAATACATGTTGAATCAGCTGATTAACATATAAGCTCTGGCATGCATAAACAATTGTTATAAATGTGTTTATATATGAACTATATAAATTAACAGAAAGCAAGAACACATTAATTAAAATCTATAAAAGCAACAGCAGTTGATAAAAAATTGTGAATAAAGATAAGAAGAGTTGACAAAAACACAGACAAATGTACACCACTCAGAAAGCATGTTTACTTATTTGCATATGGAACAACGACATTCGTAACCACTACAGGACTGATTTAGTCTTTTAAATCAAGAGAACCTGTTTTTAGCCCTGAAGTGATCAGGAAGATTATTCCAAAGCGTAGCAGCAGCAAGTTTGAACGAATTTGTACTATATCCTTTGGTTTTGAAGGCAGGAATATACAAAATGCTACTATATACGAAAGAATATTTTGAGTTTAGATTCGTATTGCGAAGGTTTGTTTTAAGTACGAAAATCTTCTTCCGTCCAACGCGTTTTAAACCTTGAGCATGTTCACGCCTCCTGCAAAGTAGAACATTTTAAACGGTATAGGTTTCACGGTTTAGTTTGTCCTATTTAGCCGAGGTGTACATTTTAAATGCAGGGGAATATGCAAAAAAACCCACTAATTTCCTAAATATTGATCTCTTAAATTGCATGGAAACCAAATTGTCCTGTTGACACGTTTAAAGAATTTATACACAGATGCCAGGATAACTGTTTGACCCCAGAAAGCAGATTTTATTTACGTAATTTGCGCAAAATATAACCACATACGCAAGGTGTGAAACTGTGCTGATTCTAGGAAATAATACTATAGAAAATCTAGCAGAAACAATGTCTACAAAAGCTGGTCTAAGTGGGAGAAAGGTTAACCTCAGCGTTTGAAAAAATACCGTTAATTCACTACTTCATTCTAAAGTTGAGGCAACGACTGTTATGTAACTCACCGGTCAAAGCAAATATTGCTTCATAAAACAATTTGAACTCGGCATCCTTAGATGAACAGCAACATACGAGCAGTATTTTGTCGCTTCTTGTGGTCAGACAAATGAAAATGTATGTCAAACAGCAAGTATTTTTGTTGTCCTATGTAATGATACTGCAGTTGTGAAGGAATTTAAAACTGACGACTGGGGATAACGCTTTATCGAACATGGAATTGGGGGATGTCATGCAATCTATTAAGGATTTTTAAAGTGACAAGCCCACAATAAATGATTAAAATATTAATGCTGTAGGATATGTTGGTAGACAGTGGCCCATAATGCCAAATACTTCTATTGGAACTGTAAGAATTAACATCAATAAATAAAAACAAACATCTTTCACACAAATTTTAACTGAGTGACACATCTGTAAAAATGCTTGCTTTCTTCTAAAACCTAACGAGAAGGATAAGCAACCGGTCGAAGCGTCGCTATCAGATTTATACGATTATTTTAGAAATGTAAATGAAACCGACGAGGAAGTTGATGAGTTAAATTATGAATTAATCGAAAATCAAGAGAATGAACTTTTATATCTCAATCTGAAATTAGAGATGTTATTATGAACTTGCGTAATGATAAATCATGTGGGCTTAATAATGTATATAATGAGTACCTAAAACATACTTGTGATATTATGATTGAAATTTATGTAAAACTTTTTAACTATATCTTTGATACTGGTATTATACCTGACAGCTGGTCAGTTGGTGTTATAACTCCCATATTTAAAAATAAGGGGTTAACTAAAGACCCGAAAAATTACAGACCGATCACTTTGATGAGTTGCTTTGGGAAGGTTTTCACTGGAATATTATATAATAGATTAACTAAGTTTTCGGATGAGGTGGGTCACAAGTCCAGTCTGGATTTAGAAAGTCACATTCAACCATTGACAATATATTTATACTACATAGTTTTAGCAATTTTTATATTAAAACAAATAAGAGACTTTTGCACTTTTGTTGATTTTAGTCGAGCATTCGATACAGTTTAGAGGTTAGGCCTATGGGAAAAATTACTACAAAATAACATTAACGGTAAATGTTTCAAAACTTAAAAAAACCTAAATCAGAATGTAAAATCCTGTGCAACAAAAAATGGTCAAAAATCCGAGTTCTTCGCTTTTTTTTTTAAAGAGGAGAGTTAATGAAAATGTTGTATTAACTTTTAACAATAATGTTCTAGACGTCTGTGATTCGTATAATTATTTAGGAATTCTTTTCCATTTTAACAATAGTTTTGTAAACGCAAAGAAAAAACTAGTTGAGCAAGCACAAAAAGCTTTATACTCAGTGTATTATAAAATTAGAAATCTAAATTTGCCAATTGACCTCCAGTTAAAAATTTTTTATACTCTGGTGAAATCTATATTGCTTTACTCTTGTGTAGTCACAGGGTCCGATAAAAATGATAACATTGAAAAAGTTCATTTCCAGTTTCTCAAGAGAATACTTAGAGTCCGATCGACTACACCAAACCACATGGTGTATGAAGAATTAGGTCGCTACCCACTGAATATCGACATTAAATGTCGTATGCTTACTTTTTGGATTGAATTACTTCATCCAGAACTTAATCTTCCAAAATTTATTTACTCTTATATAAACATTATATGAATAAAGAGAATTAAGTGGTTGCAATGTATTAAATCCATTTTTGAGCTTTCTGTATACTTATAACATACATGTTAGTAACGAGTGGTTAAAGATACATGTAAGGCATATTTTAAGGGATCAGTTTATTCAAAAATGGAGGTCTGATCTTGCTAACTCATCCAGAGGAACATTTTACCTCTCTTTTAAAGATGAATTTAAGCTCGAGACTTATCTACTCAGACTAAATCCAGTAAACAGTGTGCTTATTACTAAATTACGTCTTTCTTATATTAAAATTCCAATTGAAACCGGACGTTGGCATAAGATACCAAGAGACAACATAATATGTCAAAAGTGTAATATCGGAGCAATTGGAGATGAATTTCATTACCTTTTCATTTGTAATAATAGTGATTCTATTGAAATTCGGAATAAATATATTCCAAGGTATTTTACTATATATCCAAAGTATAAAGTTGTTAATAAATGTATCCATATTTATTAAGAAAATGTGTTCCTTGTTATAACCAGCTGTTTCGAATCTATCAATTGAAGTTGTATTCACTATCCCCCATGTTTGTCTTTCGTACATTTACACATGCATATGTACATTATGTCAGTTTTGTGAAAATTTATATTTTGATGCATGTATAATGCTTATGTTGCGCTTAAGCGCCTGAGTTTGATTAATAAAATCTTGAAATCTTTTCATAAAATTAATTTTCGGATTATAACGGCAGTAAAATTCGGCCTATAGTTACGGAAGTCCACAACGCACACATTAAGCTCATTTTATTTCTGTGAAGACATTTGTTTATTAAATGATTTTCAAATAATAGTATATATGATTTTTGAAAAGTTCTAAACTCCTGAAAGTTTTCGTTCTACAGCAATCGTTATTTTATTTTAGTTTGTGTCCTTCCAGTACGGCACCATCAAAATATTTTATATCAAAGTAGCCGGCGTGTTCTATAAAAATCATGGTCTTTTTCGAACGATGAATGTTAAAGTACCCGTTGTTGATCCTTAGTTCATTGTCATAACGTATGAAAACCAAGCTTTTGATTGGCTTTTTTGTTAAACGTTCGGCATTGAGGACAAAGTTAACACAGGCTTGTTCTAAGTACGGAAAATGTTCCGTCCAACAATTTTTAAACGTTTAGCGTATTCACGTCCCCCGCAAAGTAAAAATAAGGGTTAAACGGTAGAGGATTTGTCTCATGTAGCCGAGGCGCACATCACTTTGCCCTTATTGCATCAGACTTAGTTTCAACATATTTTATTTGAAATCTTACAACTTTATATACTTATAATTTATAACAATAAAAGTTTAACACAAAATGATTTGAAAATAAGCTGAAGCAGCTGAAACAAATATACAAATACATCTCGTATATAAATACATATCACGTTGTAAAAGTATTTAACATGTATTGCATGTGTGTGATATCAATATACATTAAATATATAATGATCATAAAATATATATACATGCTATATATTATTAAGAAAAAAACCCATAAAAATATGAAAAAAACTAATAGTACAGGCAAATAAAAAAACATTGGGGATATGGATTAAATGTATGCAATTTTATTTTTTTTCTAGACAAGTAACACATCGTTTGCTTTAAACAATAAACTTAAGGACCTTAACCAGGCTTGCATTCTTATGTTTGTTCATTTATCATAAGCAAAATTATCTAACGTAAGCAGACAAATATCAGACTAAGTTCAATCTAGAGCAATCGAATAGTTGGCAGTCACATAAGCAATTATCAACAATTAGCCAATTTCAAAGAAATATAAACCATTGTTACAAACCATAAACAGACTACACAGACCAATTTCAAAAGGTCTGCAAAACAGTCGACATTTATGTGAGCAGATGCAACAGATTGATAATTTCCAAGTAATCAGTTGCAAACATAGTTTATTTGAACCACTCCACATTTCATATGCTTACTCTTAAATAGAAACTTACTATAATAAGAAATTAAGTCGTGATTAAAAACATTAATCGATTTGGACAGACAAACGCAAGGCAAAAGAAAAAGACACTGAACAAATATTTTAAATTTTATTTAAGATTTAAAGACATAATACACAAAATATAAGTAATAAATGTTTGGTTTTTTGTAAGCTTTACTCGATCTGTCTAGTATTAAGTTCCATATATGATGGCAAGACGAGAAGATGAAAAACACTCAAGCTTGTTGAATCGTACAGCCTTTGAGGTGATGTTCTTGGAAAAAAAGATCTAATTTCAACTTAATTGTCTGTCATATAATATTACTTATGACGTCAGTGTTAAGAAATAATATTTGATTGCCAAGGAAATATTATGTGATGTTTTTAATTAAACAACAGAAATCCGTCATCAAATAATCAGGAGGGACAGGAAGGGGTCCATTAACAGGTTAACTAAAAAGATAACAGTAAATTTAAATAATTATAACAGATAAGGGGAATTTACATGAAAAAACAGAAAACGTTGAAATAAAAAAAACAAACAAACAAACAAAATTGAGCAATTAGGAGCGAATAACTGTGTTACAGCCTCCTCATTCAACCCAAACTGTCTCAAAAGTCAAGATAAAACTGGGAACGTAGAAATCAAATGAAATAAACAGACAAAACTGGTACATTCCCATTCTTGATAATACTTCTAAATAAAAAAAGAAATGAATAAGAGAAGAAAAGACAAAATTCGCCGTGTTGAAGATGAATTAAACACAACAAAATCAAAACGAAAGAGAAAGAGAGGGTAACAAAAAAAAAAATACAGACAAAAAGTGAATAAAGGACAGATGATGAAAAACCAGAAATAACTATTGATATTAGTGTTTTTCGAAAACGAAGAAATCGTGCCGTTAAAAATTTTTAAATGTACCTTCCATGGAACCAAAAATACCCCCAAAGTTTTGTTGCACAAGATCGCACAAATATCTATCAAGCGATTTTCCAGTAACATAAAAAGATATTATGGATCCTGAATTGTTCGACAATAAAATCTGCAGAGATATATTGACTAAATTGTTAAAGTATGCTAGGATAACAATTTCATAAACGAAGAATTTAAAAAGTATGAAAGGTAGGCGTTCGTCGTCGTAGGATTAGTGGTGGACAGAGAATTATAGAACACGTATTAAAATCTGACGACGCTAGGATAACACAGAGTGTAGTTTCAGCTTCTTCAATCTGCGGAGACAATTTAAAAAGTAATACAGACATAGCAAGAAAATAAGACGTTTCTCGTAGCCGGCTTAGTGGTGGACTAGGAATTACTAAACGTACTAAAATCCGACAAATCTTGTAAACCATACAATTAAAGTATTAGAAAAACCTGAAACAGAAATTTACCTAAAATTCCAAAAAACGCTATAGACTTAATGGCTTAACACCCTACTGTCAAAAATAAGTCGGATGACTTTCGAATCGTTTTTTTGTTATTCGTGTCAGATATAAAGACCGCAACACATATTGCTGACGTATTGAAACGATGCAAGAAATTTCGTAATAAAACATATAACAAATATAGTCGAAGACGTACCATTAACAGTAATTTCGAAGTGTATGAACATTTGAATGATGTTGTACTTGAATCACTATGTCAAAAGCCTCTGGTGAAATATTTCCCAATGTCAATGCTGGAGCAAAATTGTTCTGAATGTGGCATTACTTTTTCTACTTCTATACTCCATCACAGCATCTGTGACGGCTGAACCATTAGGCAGATTCATTAAAAACCGTAGTATGCGTGAACCATAAGATAAAGAAAATAACAACGTAAAATAATGACAACTGTCATCATATATAAAGCTAAAAAAATTGTATAGAGTAGGTTTGGTTCCCGTTCACTCAATCCATGCCTCCTACATTCTTTTTCGAAAGGTATCTGTGGTGGGGGCCTCAACAACACTGCCTGGTAGCTGATTTCAGTCTGCAATGGTTCTTTGGAGAATGCTAAATCTGTAGGCATCTGTGGATGTATTGAATCTATTAAATCTGCTGTGGTGGTACTGCCTAGTTTGGAGTCTTAGTCAGGGCCCGGTTTCATAAAACATCTCAGGTTTGAGGATTTCCTCATCTCATCCTCAACTCAAATCAGATTGCCGGAAATTTTGAATTTGAGCAAAAAAATTAATGATTTAGGGAAATTCTCAATTTGAGATGTTTTATGAAACTTTGGCCTGGTAATGTAGTCTGGGATGTTAATTGCTGCCTCTTCATGCAAGATCTTGTACATAATGGTAAGTCTGGTTGCTTTTCGTCTGGTTTCTAGGCTTTTTCAATCTAGATTTTTCAGGTTTGGAGTTACTGTTCCAGGATCACGTCTGTAGTTCTATGTAGTAAATCGGGCATGTCTTCTTTGCACGATCTCCATCTGATAATTTCTTTAGGGATTCCATACGGTTAACGCATATTCCACGTTTGGCGTACTAAGGTCTTGTAAGCTTGCTCTCTGATGTCTGGAGGGCATCTTGACATCTTAAGCCTAGTGTCTTATTGGCTTTTGTTGTTATATTGTTGATATGCTGGTCCCAATTTAGGTCTTCTGAGATCTCAAACCCGTAAGTATGGATAATGGGGGTCTTCTTTTCTTTGTTACTCTCAATACAAAACACTTCTTAGGGTGGAAAGCCATCTGCCGTTTCTTGGACCAGTCTAATAGTTTAGATGGATCGTGTTGTAAATTCTGGTTGTATGTGGGGTCTCTGATGATACGGTAGAGTAGGGAGTCGTCAGAAAATAGGCGTAGAGTAGAACATGCCGATTTTAACTCGCATATGTCATTGATTTTCATCAGGAAACATAAGGGTTCCAAAACTGTACCTGTACGCCTGACCGTACTAGTCGAGGACCAGCATATCCACTTGTTCTTGATTGTCTAATACTCTTGCAACGGATTCTATAGTGTTGACAATGAAAAACTATATTTCTTAACAGGAGAACAAGATGCGTTGGAAAGTTTCGAAAATGTAAAAGGAAAACATATGTATATGCTATTATTGCACTAAAAGAAGGGAAAGAACAGGAAGAAAATAAAGTTACATACATTTCCTGCACATAAATAACGAGCAGCATGGCAATAGAATCAAAGCAATAATTGTTTTGATAATTTATCGATATATTGTATGCATTCATAACTTTTTCGAAAATTATTGAGAACTGAATTCAAAAACGAAGTAAGCAATCATGTGTCAATCATTTATCGTCGTGCAATACTAAAGTACGAACGTCAAAATAACTATTTTATGTGGAAAATTTGTGTCATTCTACCAAATTCCTTATATCTTCGCGATTTCACTGTATACTGCAAAAATCAAGTAAAGAGCACTAAGCAGAAACCGTATGGGTGATGTTCCGCCCTAAATTGGGTTGAGAGAAAACTATTCGAAACTTTTACGCAACATCACACACTAAAGGACCACAGGGTGTGGCAGTTGGATTTACAGTCTGATATGGGAGTTTTAAGTGGTTTTTATACTATTCAAAACTAGTCAGACTTTTCGATTTTTTTTTACAAAAACTTAGCATTCCAGACAAGAAATTACCAGCGCTGTTGTATTCTAGTACTATGCTGAAGAAATTCTACGAATAAAAAATTCGGATTATAAACCACTTAATCAAAATAGACAAATTCATGAGATTATTTCTTCTTCCATACCCGAAAAACGACAAGTTCGACATTTATTATGCTTATAGTGTTGCGGGTACTTTAAAGGAAAAACTAGACAATTGTGGTAAAAAAGAATTTTGTTCATTACCAAATTACTGATAAATTATGAAATATGATATAAATATGATATATTGTTAATGTGGTAGCCGTAAAATTTGTTTGTGTAGAATTGAGAGCTTGCCTTAAGATACATTTACTGTACAATTTGCACTTAGATTTTATATAAGAGTCTTCAGGAAATGTAAATTAAAACCTTAATATTTAAAGTTCTATTTCAAGTTTAACTTAGTAAACACATTATTACATACGAGACAAAATATGGAGAATATCAATATTTCATGTGTGCCTTTCTTCAGTGAAATAAAACACACAATTAGAACGACAGCTGATAGAAATGTGTGCTTATGTAATCGAAGAGTGGAAAACAATCCTTAGCTAGACGCTACAGAAGATCGTCCTGAAAATATGTATGTATTAGTTATGCGATTTAGACTTAGACTAAAACTCGAAGACATGCATAATATTGTTTTAAAAAATAAAGCAAAATGTATAAGAAATAATAATGAGTAAGTGAAGGTTTTAACCAAAAAAAACATCAACGTTTTTTAAAGACGCCTACGAATTACTTAATCATGTCAATTGCAGGTTGACGCCATCAATCTGACATAATGCAGTAATTGTGACTGAACACTAATATCGTGCGCAAAGTAAGTGTTATCTCCCGAATGAGAGCTTTGAAAGCGATGCTAAAATAGAAGAATTGTTACTTTTTCTTTCGTTGTTTCTGATTGCATTGAACTGTGAAATGTTTCAGTGTATGATTTCAAACATTCTATATGTCATTTGGAAAACCTGGAGCATAGCTTCATAGTAGTCATGAAGTTTATGGAACGCCGTAGCTGTCTTTACATAGGGATTTTGTCTATATTCGGTGGTATCGACATTATATTCGGTAGAAACAAGTTTAAATTGCGTGCTTAGTCTTTATATTGAGTGCATATGTCTTTATTTTGGGTGTAATTGTCATTATATTGAGTGTTTTTGACTGTGTAGTCGGTACTCTTAACACTATGTTATATATTAAGTGTCTTCTTCAATAAACTTGTTTAGGGGTGGGGGAGAGTACCAATTTCCCATGTCCCCAAAAATTTTCATAATATCCCGTATCCGAAAATGTGTTTTTCCAATATCCCATATCCCTATAAATAGAGTACAAGAGTACCGAGTATACAGTCAAAACCACTCAATATAATGACAATTATAAAATAATCAAGTAAGATGAATTGAAGGGACAAAAGCTAAATACCAGACAAGATTTGCGATCGTATCTTTCACAAATCATAGATTTTTACAGTGGTTTTATTTGTCTCGCCCGAGACGAAAGTCGCTGGAGGCGAGAATTATGTATGGAAATCCGGCGGCGGCGGCGTGCACACTTGGACATCTTGCTTCATATCTTTGTAAGCCTAAGCTCTAGGTCCATCAAATTTGGTCCAGTGGCAGCTTATGATACGTACTTGCCAGTCAGTCACCTGACATGACCTCAATTTCACCGTCCTGCGACAACGTTAAAGGTTTTTGATGACGACAGTTCCTCTGTAACCATGCATGATAGGATGATAATATTTGGTAAAAAGGTTGCTGATTAGTAGTACATGGCTGTCTGCTAGGTGTCACCTGACCTTGACCTCAATTTCACGGTCCAGCGACTACGTTAAGGAGAGTTTTGGATTACGACAGTTCCTATGTAGCCATGCATGGTATGATTATATCTGGTATATAGGTTGCTGATGAGTAGTACATGGCTGTCTGGTAGGTGTCACCTGACTTTGACCTCAATTTCACGGTCCAGCGACTACGTTTAAGATTTTGTATTAAGGCATTTCCTCTGTGATCATGCATGCTATGACAATATTTGGTATATAGGTTGCTGATGAGTAGTACATTACATTCCCGTAGGTGTCACCTGACCTTGACCTAAATTTCACAGTCCAGCGACTACGTTAAAGTTTTTGTATGAAGGCAGTTCTAACGGTAACCATGCATGGAAGGGTGACAATATTTCGACAGCCAGAAGTCGCCGATGCTTAGCTGAAAGTTGAAGAAAGCGGCTTTATAACTTTTACAAAAGTATTTTTTAATTTACAAAAAACTATTTATTAATTTTATTATTTAACATTACTCATCGTATTCTTTTCCAACCGGTTTCTCTACTGTTCTTTAGCATCGATAGATTTTTCTTTCCGTGTCCCGAAATTAATATACCCCTCCGGGTGTCATTAAATTTAACGAGTACCCTTTCGCTCCGTTTCTTTCAGTGTTTTTATGTCTATACTTAGTATGTGTTATTCTCTTATTCATGGGATAACTTTTTATTTGTCTTCTTAAAATGACAGAGAGCGAAACATTGATCCGAAAAGCACGTCGGTATTTTAATCATATTGTACAGTAATAATTTACTACACTACACGATAGAATATCAAGTTTCACTTTAATTGGAGATTTTTTTTAATAAAAGACAACGACTAATTTTGTATTAGAATATAATGCAAAACTTCGGCATGTAGAATGAGGACACATAGGACCAATAAATATTATAAATATAGATATTATTGAACAATTGCTTTCAGAGACACTGAATCAGGTTTCTACTTCATGTCAATTTAAGGCTTCGTTTTATTTTATTCAGTAGAGTGGTTTGATATGGCATTAAAAATAAGGGAGGAAGGATGAGAAATGGGAGGAGAGGGACGACTGAGATGAGAAAAGAAAAGCAAAAAAGGCAAAACACTAAACAGGGTAATATTTACCAAACATGTTGATCATGTTTATTGATGAAAAAAGCCGAATCGTATTGTTACCCTTATGTTAAAGCACACAATTATGCTTGTATCAGTAAAACGCGGAGTTTTCATATTTAATACTACGCAACATTTTAACCGCGATGTTCATAGTTTTCGTGGCGAAAGTACAGAAGCCTGGGAAGTTCTGAAACACCTAACCTACTATCCCACATCGCACGTAATCAATGTTCAAACCCATTTAGTATAGTACTAGCCACTTTTTATTAATAATCTGCCTTTTGTAGCAAAAAGAAATCTAGAATTTTCATTTCATTAGATAACAAGACTACTCTGACAAACCTTAAAAAGACGGTCTTTCGGTCAAGGACATTTCCTACAGTGTCAATTAACACATTACGTGCCGTTTTGAAGAAAACAATTCGCGGGTGTTGACTGCAGTTTTGTATACTAAGTTTGAGTATCAGTTCAAGCAATTCCTCAGCTCATCCGCCCAGTGGAACAGACAGAGTTACCGTTTAATGTTATATAGAATTTACATCTCATGAAATGCAGTAAGATAGGGAAACCAGAGGCTCTTAAGAGCCTGTATCGCTCACCTGATTTTATAGGCAAGGAAGATGGCATTTCCCTGATGTTAAAGTAAGTCCTGTAATTTTCAATAAACTTTAAATAGGACCATCCAAACAATATTACTAGAAAGCTTTGTTTCATTGGTTAACCAGTTGTATAGAGAAGATTTTTTTTATTTGCCCATAGGGTCCAATGTTAAACTAAGTCCTGCGGCGGAGGTGGCCATTTTGAATTTCCAATTGCCATAAAAAACATAAACTTTATAAAGGACCATCCAAACAATATTGCTAGTAAGTTTTTGTTTCCATTGATTAACCGGTTTCAGAG
The DNA here is from genome assembly GCA_944474755.1 of Limnoperna fortunei. Taxonomy (NCBI): domain Eukaryota; kingdom Metazoa; phylum Mollusca; class Bivalvia; order Mytilida; family Modiolidae; genus Limnoperna; species Limnoperna fortunei. The sequence goes on along the minus strand of OX104122.1, from coordinate 43,543,334 downwards.
AAGAAGCCTTTAAAAACTTTTTCCCATAGGGTCGTATGTTAAACAAAGTCCTGCGGTAGGGGCCATTTTGAATTTCCAATTGCCATAAAAAACATAAACTTTATAGAGGACCATCAAAACAATATTGCTAGTAAGTTTTTGTTTCCATTGATTAACCGGTTTCAGAGAAGAAGCCTTTAAAAACTTTTTCCCATAGGGTCCTATGTTAAACTAAGTCCTGCGGTAGCGGCCATTTTGAATTACCAATTGCCATAAAAAACATAAACTTTATAGAGGACCATCTAAACAATATTGCTAGTAAGTTTTGTTTTGATTGGTTAAACGGTTTCAGAGAAGAAGCCCTTTTAAACTTTTTTCTCATAGGGTTGAATGTTAAACCAAGTCCTGCGGTGGCGGCCATTTTGAATTTCCGATTGGGATAAAAAACATTAACTTTACAGAGGACCATCCAAACAATATTGCTAGTAAGTTTTGTTTCCATTGGTTGGCCGGTTTCAGAAAAGAAGCCTTTCAAACTTTTTCCCATAGGGTCCTATGTTAAATTAAGTCCTGCGGTGGCAGCCATTTTGAATTTCCAATTGCCATAAAAAACACAAACTTTATAGAGGACCATCCAAACAATATTGCTAGTAAGTTTTTGTTTCCATTGATTAACCGGTTTCAGAGAAGAAGCCTTTTAAAACTTTTTCCCATAGGGTTCTATGTTAAACTAAGTCCTGCGGTGGCGGCCATTTTGAATTTCCAATTCCCATCTAAAACATAAACTTTATAGAGGACCATCCAAACAATATTGCTAGTAAGTTTTGTTTTGATTGGTTAAACGGTTTCAGAGAAGAAGCCCTTTTTAACTTTTTTCCCATAGGGTCCTATGTTAAACTAAGTCTTGAGGTGGCGGCCATATTGGTTTACCAATCAAAATAAAAAACACAAACTTTGTAAAGGTCCATCCAATGAACATTATGGCCAAGTTTGGTTTCAATTGGCCAAGTGGTTTCAGAGAAGAAGATTAAAATGTAAAAAGTTTACAGACGCCGACGACGACGACGACGACGCCGACGGACGCAAAGTGATAACAATAGCTCACATGACCCTTTGGGTCAGGTGAGCTAAAAATCAACAACAAAAAAATCCAAAAAAGGCAAACAAAACAAAAAAATGCACTCGACAGAACCGAGTACTTTTCTTTGATCAGCAGTTTCTCTTTGATTATTTCGCAAAGCAAATCGTTTTTCACTTGGTTACAACGGAAATATAAACCATTTAATCACTCAGTTCATGAAAACAAGTGAATGATACGAAACACTGGGTTATAACAAAGATTATTAAAACCTGGTGGTATCACTGGCATACCATTTTCGAAAGGACCTGGCTTTCTTTATTGGTTTTATTTCCAGGCACTGAATAATGATTTATACCATTTGGAAGAATGGCCGAAAGAATTTGTGGACAAGTAGTAATCTGACCACAGTAACGCCCTTTCCCGAAGTAATGGTTTCTGACGTTTGACGATATAGATATTAATGTCATTTTAAACAGCTTAAACAGTTTCTCTATTTTTTTACCTTTGCGTAAGGTAATGCCTTAATTTGAATCAGACGACGCAAATTAGGGATTGTTTAAAAACTAGACTTCTAATGAAAAACCAGAATAGTTTCGATATTAGGGCTGATAATTTTCTGTCCAAATATGAACAGTATATATTTACAAAAATATTGAAGAGCTGCTGGAAGCGGTGAAAGCACTAGCGTTATGATATAATATACAGATTTTTTCATGTGATTTTTCTTCTTTATTTATATTAATGCCGTCTTGTGGACCTCATCTTGTTTTACTATGATTACTAGACTGTTGATGGTCCGGGAGATGATGTACACCAGATGGCCAACACCATAGAACAGGACTCTACATGACATCTGATTTAACATCAAAGTTCATGAAAAAAAAACCAACAGGTTCTTTAAAGGGCAAAATACTCCAATGAGGTTTACAAAACAGAAAACACTCTGAAAAAGCGTTTAACAGAAAACGTTTATCTCTCTGTAATCTGGGTTAAAAGAAATTGTCTCCCTTATTCAAAATGTAATGTCTGTATCAATGTGTCCAGTTCACATATTATATATGTGAACAGAACTTCTGTTTGGGCACTAATTTGACATCGATGTGCTGATATTTAAGATTGTAACTTACCCTGTTGTGTTTTGCCATTTATATCCACCCCTTCCACACAAAGGTTTCCTTAACAAATAGTTTATAAGAGACTATTTTTTCTGAACCCCATCCCCTTCCTCACACAGAGATTTCCTTAACAAATATCTGTTCTTGAAATAGTTTGTAAGATAATATTTTTGGCTAGAACATGCATTTCGAGGCAAACTCCAGTTTAAAGTATATACATATAGTTTATTTTCTAAGAAGATGGAAGAAACCATCAAAATAAAAATATTAGTATACAAATTGGTCTCATAATATCCTTTAAAATCTCCATCTTTTGTTGTTTTGAAATTCAGCCTTATTTATCTGACCCGCAGCTCGTTAAGGCTCAAGGACATCCATATTTCATCAGATCTCTTTGTATCTTTGTAACATAACGCGTTTCGCTGCCAAACTGACAGGTATCCAAAAACCAATAGGAACCAGTCTTCCCAACTGCAAAATTAATATATATAAATATATATTGTTTTAGTAAAATACATCTACATGAACAATATCTTTGAATAAAAAGGCAATTTGATTCAAATGTTTGAAAAAAGTATTCCCGCGCCATTATTGTTGAGAACAGTGAGACTTTCCCGTTGCTCATTAAATTTGAAAATATTTGACCCAATAATTTTTTTTTGAAAGTGGTTTTCAATTCAAACAACAATATTTAGGACAAACGCAATAAGTTCGAGTAAAATTATTTAGATTGACATTCTTAATTGGTCTGAAAATAAGTAAATGCTTTTAATCATGATCGCGGATTTACTCGGTATCCCAGATTAGTCCAGAGAGAATATGCATAATACTAAACAAAGAAAAACCGTCCATTACCTTAACTGTAGGTTCTGTTCTGTTCTTAATAGTATTCCAACTACATACTTTATGAATACCAGTATGCCAGTATCTACATAATTATTTATGCCCCTGAAAAGCCCCCGCTTTCTTGTTCTACAGTAATTACCTGATAAGATATATCTCTCTCCGACTGCCAAGATAATGTTTGGTGTACACATTGGATCAGGCAAAGGCGTGTAAAGAAACTCTCTATGGGCCACACCGTTAATGTTCCCCTAGAAATAAATTAGACGTCATGCATGATTGATTTTACATTTTTTAAATGGAGATGCATCTGGAGAAACTAAATACCAATGATATGTAGATAAAAAGCAGAAAACTGTCACAAGGAATCGACTCCTTAGATAGACTTCTTAAATGAACAAATTTAATTTTAAAGTTGCACTTTGAATTGAACTTGCAGTCTGGTGAAAGTTCTCTTAAAATTACAAGAAAAATACACACTGGCAGCCAATAAAAATCCCAATTTTCTACTTGTAATCTTTCATTTATATGCAAATACATGTTTGCTTGTTGTCGCTGCTATGATATAATAAACGTGGAGAGTTAAGGGACTTTTTAACCGGATCAAAATCGCTACATAATGTTTTTGCGACTGTTTCATGGACCAAGCAAGTAGTGTTACCCTTTGCTAATGAAAAATGTATTCCCTTTTAATATAACGGAGTAATAATTAAAGACATAAACCCAAATTGTCTTAAATGCATAAAAGTCTGATCAATAGTAGATGACTATCTCAACCAGTAGGGAACCAATGATCCTCCTATACAATGTTGCGTTTTGTTATCATTTCTGATGATTTTTTTTATGTTTATCGTTTTATCTTTATTATTTCAAGTTTTCATTGCAATAACCAAAACACAAAATCGGTAAGACAATATCTTAAAAAGGGATTTGATTAACAATTACAGACAGGCTGACTTATTTGTACTTGTTGTTTGGCTGACTATTTTGTTCTCTACAGACTATTAAAAACGCAAAATTGAAAAAAAAATGAAGTGTAATTATATTCTACTACTGAGTCCATTGACATTTTCTAGCATGCTGACTTTGTAGATTTTGTCGTGATGATCCATTTTGCTGTTGTATACATCATTTACATTAGCTTGGCGGTTTCTGTGTAGCACATTAAAAAAAGTTCAAGACAAGGGTGGTAGACAAGAGATGGCAATAGCTCACCTGAATTAGGTGATCTAACAGAACTTAAAATAATGCAAAACAAAAATCTGGTGTTCACGTAAAAAATCTTCGATACTATTTTCTGAAATAGGAATGACAAGATTACCCATCATCAATCTCAAACCTATTTGTCCCAGCGGACAAATATTGGTTAAAACTGGATCAAAAATGGCTAGTCAGATAAAACTATAGAGACACAGTTAATTATAAACAAAAGATGATGACGATAGACATTCAAAACTCCGTCAGAAAATATATGCAGAATTAAAAAAAAAACACGTTCTGCACCTTTGTTTCCGAAACGATAGGCGCTAGACTTCGCGTTATAACATCACAACGTTATTTTGTCTGTGGGACCATATGACAAGAACAGATCAGTGCATCAAAACTAAACATCTTCAAGAAGACTTCGCAAACGAAAGACCTCCATCATAACAATATTGCGTTCGTTTGTTTGTTGGGGGTTTATCGTCATTTTTTAAGCTACATTAAGGCGTCTAGTTTTACTGGTAAGAGAGCAGAAGTATCCAGTGAAAAATCGCAAAAGGTCTTAAATGAGTGCACGTCTTAAATGGTCGGGTTGCAAACAAAGTCTCTTAATAAATATGAAAGGGAATTGATTACAATTTGTTGGATTGATTGATTGATTAATGGTGTTTAACGCCTGAGCAGCATTATTTCAGCTATATTCAGGCGATGAACATGAAATGGATGATAAAATGAACATGAAATGATGATGAATGAAAATGGGATGGGACACAAGGAAAAATAGGGGTAACGGATTTTAGATTGCCACTGGCAAATGAGAGGATGGATAGGGTCGGGCAATTCAGCCTCCTGTAGCGGGATCGAAATCCCTACTCATAGCGAATACTACAGCAGCGTTCTTTAACGTGCGAGGAACGTGGCATTTTTCCCAACACGGTGCACTAATATGGTTTGCGGTCAGGTTTTCCGTATTATGGCCTGACAACCCCAGCTTGCCAGGGGTACCCCATTCAACCACCTGGGGCACACATCCCAGTCGGTCTTTAGGCAAACCGACCTGACACGCCGGTCAGGGTACTGGGCGCTATTTAGTCGCCTTTTACGACAAGCTAGCGCGACTGCGGTCTATTCTTTTGGCCACCCGGATCCCGCACGGGGCCAATTTGTTGGAAGAAGGTTGGGTATGTGTAAAAAAATTTAGGAGTTGACTACACAAAATAGGTACCGTCTTCTGCAAATTTTCTGAAAAATAACTAAGCTCTCAAAAGCAGGAAAATTTGGAAAAAATCCTGGAGCACTTCCATAATTGCAGGTGCACAACTTCAATACATGTGCAATCTTTCTGTGAAGTTTCAGAGATCTTGGTTGAAAACTGGAAGAGTTGATTACACAAAACTGATACCCTATTTTCTAGGCCCTCCAGCCCGTGCACCCGCCCGACTTCACCATACTATTACCCGGGTTTGCACTTCGTGCAATCCGCCAAAAACTGCCAATGAATTTTGATTACCTTGTCAATTAAGGTTCCAGCCTAGCAGTAAAGCTTAACCCCGAAATACACACATGATCAATAGTATATGACTAACTTCCTTAACACATCGGCCACGTAGGTCCTTTTCGCTTCATTGTCGTAGAAGCAAAAGACAACGAAATAATAACGAATAGATGGAAGGACTAGATACTCATATAGACCATAAACGATGACTTGTTCCACAGGTACTAGTGGATATATGACCATTTTTTGTATTCACGTATAAACCTTTTTAGGCCTGAAATAATAATCTGGTATTCATTCTATTAATTTCTAACATAATAATATTTATGTTTCCACAAAAATACAAAGTTTCTGACAATGTACCGCTCGACTGATATATTAGCAGATGTTTAGTCACTCCTCTTTATTTATTACGATAGGTACATGATGGTTTTGGCCTAACAATATCCAAAGCACAATGCTCTTTCCTTATTCCATCAACCCTCTTTCGATTGCCGAAACATTTTTCTTTATATTGATATCAATACTTTTATTAATACATTTCGAGAAGTTCGGAGAACTTTTTATCCAACAAGACGTTCACATTATTTGAATGGCCAGAGCAGAAATGACTGAAGTCGTGTATTCAAGAAACAACGACGGATCAGTTTTTAATAATTGATTCAGCCTGTCGTTTTGCGCAACAAATCTCTTCTTGGAGCCATGTATTTTAAACTTTGAAAATATAACTATAAAATATAATCTCTAGTGGAAAGGTTTCTTCACCAAACAAGTAAAGTAGTAGAATCATTCTCTTATGATCGATTGCAATTTTTTTATATATTTTCAATGAATTTGGAAGGAAAATGTATTCCAGATCATCAATATATCTACATGTAACTAGTCAGAACCGGTTTAAAGAGAAAAACTACAAAATGAATTAATGGACCGGTATCTTACTCTGAGGACGTCTTTAATATCGATTTTGTACTCCAGAGAGTCATCTGGGCCATCAGCAACATCTAGGATAACAGCTTCAATTACTATAAATACAAATATATATTCAGTTACATTATATACCAAGCCTTTTGGTCGCCGTATTATGAAAGAAGTCAATTAAAGGAAGACCAACAGTTACACAATTGTTTTGTAACTTTTGAATCATTTCATACAAATGACCATTTACGCAATTATAAACAGTGTACAGCATTACATATTTATATAAAATGTCATCAAAGATGCCATGGTTTATAAACTTTACTACGTCACACCCGCGTCTCGTCTAATTAAGACTAATCAGTGGCGCTCAAAAGCATCAAGTATTACTGTGATATAAAGCTCCCTGATGATACCCAGCTCTATTACTTCGGCATCCTCACAAGTCAGGTTTTCTGTTTCCACAAGTTTCCACGAAACCCTTACAAACTTAGGTAGGCTATAAGATTTGCGTATGACGTCAATCCATCAAAATATCAACTAATGAAATTGCATGAAAGAATCAGGTGTTTGGCAGTAGTCGTTTGTACTCATTTTTCAGTGTGAAGAAAACGTAACGCAACTAATAAATAACGCGGTAATAACAAACTATTAACACTACTGTACAAAATACACTGATTTTCACATGTTCTATGCAACACATCCGTTTGGTTTATTTAAAATCGACATCGGGATATCCCCTTTACCGATTCGTGAATGAAAGCGAGCTTTTGATTGGCTACATTAAGGTATGATGTAGCCAATCAAAACAGTGACTTCTAGCCCGGGAATTTCCTACCTAAGTTTGTCAGGGTTTCGTGGACACATGTGGACACAGAAACCCTGTTACTTCGGAGAAGACTGAAATAAATCCCACAACAAGGCATGACCAAACAAACTTACTGACAATATTTCAGTGCTGTATCATTTATCTTTGCCGAGACAAATGTGTAGAAATCGGTTATGGACGGACACTCGCGCTGAAATATTCTAGTGTACCCACAAGATGAAAATTTATCACATAAGTTGTAAAATCTACATTCTTGCACTTAGTTGGACAGGATAAACATATTTATCAGCTCCATCGCATATTTCCCTGTACGAGAATAGACACTTTGAGCCTTCCTGTTTTGCCCCGTTTTCCAGCATAATGCATTACGCTTCGTTTTATAGACACGACGCCATTTTATATCAGCTCAAAAGATCGTAATCTAACTATTGCTCAAAAACAAAACTAGATTATGAATGTTTTCGGATAATCATCTATCGTAACACACTAAATATTTACAGACCTAACCGCGGAGCGGTTTACACAGTTGTGAAAGGGGCCAACCCAAGGAACTGTCGTTATACGCTCAGCATTTATTTATAATTTAGACTTAAATGTGTTTTAAAATGAAACTGTTTCAGAGCGAGAAAAGTATTTTACTTACATGTCTCGGCACTGCACAATGTGTTTGGAATTTCTTCCCCATTAACAAATCGGGAGCCGTCGCCTGCGCATGAGCATTGTTGATTTGAGTCTCTAATGTATACAAGAACCAATACCGTGATGTAGAATGCTGGATTCATTTTCGTTTTTAACTGAAATTGTACACATGATTTGAATAAACTGTGGAAAATATTTATAATTGTGTTAATTTTATTTCATTTATTTATTCATCTACTTGTTTTGTGAACTGATATCAATTTAATGTGTGCTTTTTCTCAAACAAACTAGAATTCACAAGCAATCATGAAAACGCAATACCGTCTGGTGATAATGCAAGTTGGCATTATGATGAAGATAATGCCGATTGACACATTACTTATACAATAGTTGCCTATATAAAGGGCATTGTCATGATATCTTGACTGCACAAGGGAGAGTGGTATTGCCTGAAACATTGATAATGCCTGAGCCGAACGCCCGCGGGCGTTATCACGGCGTGATAATGCCCTCGTGTCAAATTACTACAGATTTATTAATACCAGCTGACCTTTTTTTTATCCAATTGAAACATACATAATTTTACTGATATGAAATAATAAATTATTAAATGGGTTTTATATATATATATCCATGATCTTTTATAACTAACCAATGAAGACCGTGATGGCACCGAGTCAACTTCAGGGTCATTATAGTTGACTTGACTTGGGGAGTTTTTTTTACACCTATACAATACATCTTTGTCTGCTGCAAAACAGCAAATATATATCTGATTTTTTTATAAAAGTCTTGAATAATTAAAAATTACTACCAATTTTGAATTTCTAATAAATCTGGTTTTACCTTATAGTAAGTTGTTTGTGTTTAGCATTCCAGATTAGAAAACACATTATTTCTCAAACGTCTGTATAATTAATAGGAAAGTAGGAAATGTTCGGAGGGCTTGATTTTTTTTACATTTACATACGGGAATATATAAATATCATCTGTAATAGGACAATTTACATCATCTACAATATCATTATTAAAGATAACAAAGATAAGGGGACCCAGGATCGAACCTTGAGGAACGCCTCCGTTTATATTACTCCACATTACATTTATCAAAGAAAAGACAATACATGTATGGTACCGTCACCGTATCTGAAAAGTTAACCCAACTTTAAGCTCATTAATTTCATTAATTTTAGAACATGCATTAAAAATTATGTAAACTTATTTGAACAGAAAAATGTAATAATATTATAATGATGAAAATGTGAAGCAGAGAACTAATAAACATTTCACCTGCTCTCTTGAATTCACAATGAATTAACAAAAATCCATAATTCACCGCGAAAAGCCATAATGGACTGTTATTATTTATTACTATTAATAAATAATTACCCGAGGCAAAGTCGAGGCCCATTAAAACTTTCCAAAGTCATCATTGCAGACCACGACATATAACGGGGTGGAACTATAACAATAACCTCTTTTTTTATTGTTTAATGGTTTATGTTTTTTAGGCAAGTCAAAAGAGCGTAACACAAGTAGTCTAAATCAATTAAATGTGGTTTGTGAATTCAAAGCATTCAGTTTTTGCTATTTGTTAGAAAAAAAGAAAAATTGTATCTTTTTTTTAAAGTCTTACTAAACAAATCAACATTAAATTGTGTGTATTCTTGTGAACTTTCTAGGCGAAAAATTCTTTAAAAAACCATGTAGGCCATCTATGATTTTATTTTCACAATGGCCCTGTAATGAAGCCCTTATCTCCTGTAATGGCCCTGTGCGGAAAATTATAAAGCACGTGCATAACTACCATAATACGCGTGCCGTTACATCTCAGATCATGAGCCCACGTTCGCGCCATGCTTACTGAGTTCATGACTTGAGAGGTAGTTATACTGGTCCCAGAACAGACAGAGGATATATAACCAGTCCATTGCACTCAAGAAGAATACTGAGAGAGGAAAAAAGATATCTTATATAGAAAGGTTCAACACGTACATTATTTACATGTATCTGTCAACACGAAGGAAGTCTGTAAACATTATAATTGGTTTATATGTGTCATTCTTTATGGATTTAGACCTGTCTACAAATTGTGGTTACATTTTCATTAATCATAATAAAAATTTGTGTACGAGCTAAATTATATACACGCCTTTGGACAAAGAAATATCTAAATCTATCCTGTTCAAAGGTATCTAAAATTATAACTATCAATATGGACGAATATAACATGCCATGCTATTACTTGTAGTCGGGGCCTAAATCGTTTTGCCTTCTCTATTCATAAAATTGTATCACTTGTTTCAAATACATGTATAACCCCCATTTTTATATGAAGTCACTTCTCAATGTAATGTTAAACACCAGGAGTAATGCTAAAACTAATTTACAGTAATTTAAATATAAAGTGCTAATTCTGTAAAACAAGTATTCCTGTAAAACATATAGACAACACCGATTATGTAAAAATCATTCATCTTATTTAACTTTTCCAATTACCTTAACGGTAGTTTTATAGTATACTATATATTATTTTGGTTAAAAAGTAATTACCTTGAGTATGAATATACCTCCTTGTGAAAAACACTGACAAGAATGTGATGGCGAAGTTGTATATATATATAATAATAATAATTTTATCGATTGTCTGTTGTTATCGACAACTAATGTTCATGTAATTGTGTTAAACTTTGTCTATTATTAAAAAAATCTAATCATTGCCGTACGTTACCGTACCGGATATTAATCAATTTCTGGTTTTTATGTACATGCTACATACATTCATGCTGTGAAATTAATTTTAATTATTTATAACTAAACCTCAGCAGTATTTGGTTATTTATATTTTATGCACTTTTATGAACTGGTTGTTTTGTATACCACAATTATTTGGTCAACTTGTACAATTATATGTATCAATTTTATTATTATTTATTGATGTCACAAAGATAATTGTTGCTTTTTTAGTTTGTACACATTAAACTTGAGCTGTGTATCGAAACTGAATCCCCGCTTTTTTATTTAAGTTTCTATCAGTTCCTGTACAATGTCAAAAAATGTTTAAGAATTATTGCAAATTACATAAAACTGTTTAGTTTCCCTTGCCGAAAGAAATTTTCTAAATATTTGTTAAACAGATCTGCAAGGTAAACTTAAATTTACTACAGGCTGTATCTCATTCAATTACAAAAAACCCCTTCTTCGTCCCAGCACCCCCACCCCACCCCCAAAATTACTGAAGAACAAAATATTAACACCCTACATGGGAGGCAGTACATCTAAAAATACCTTACTATACTATCTACATTACTATCTCAGGGGTTAAAAAATTCTGCTCAGCTGTAGTGGTCCAGGACCTGTGGACCACATAATTTCACTAGTCCTGATAAAATTTCCAGTGGTCCGACTATTCGATTCTTGTTTTAATTATGTCATTTAGGCGATTCTGAACTGGCGATCATGCCAGTTGCATAGTATGTGATCATGACATTTTGATTCAAATAAAAATATATCAAATATAAAGAATAGACTCGTTTTTATAAATGACCATCTGGTAAAATGCCATATAAATTTAAGCCTGAAATGGAAAATAAATATTTTACTAACCATTGCATCCTAACAAAATGAAACAGACCCAAGGGTAATAAATAGATTAATTGTTTAAAATTTTTTAATCTAAAATATCTTAGGTAAAAAGATAATCAAGAAATTGTAAAGAAATTCAATATAAAACTTGTATTTTAGTGGCATTTAAAATGCTAAAAACTAGCATCAATTCAACTTTAATTTTCACTGAAAGCCTTCATACATCAATGTTTCATCGGTTTCACTTTTTTTCAGCAGCTTTTCTTTGAAACGTTGCCTTCAGTTTATTTTGGTCATATTGTTTATCTTTCGATATTTTCGGACTTGACTCAGTTTGTCACCATTTGAAACCGCATTATTTGACTTGACTTCGAGTTGGAATAATTTTGCCACGAATGACTGGGTCATGTTTTCATCGATGTTTCCAACACGCTTTCATCAACAATAATTTATTCTTGTCACTGCCAAACGCAGAAAAAACGTAGATTTAACAGGTCTTCGATGCGCTTGATTCTAAATTGACTTACTTTGTCTAACTCAAGCATATTACAGATCCCGAACAAATACAAAAAAGCAACGACGAAACATAATTGAATGAAATAAAATTTATTTTTTAACTGGTCCGTCGGACTCTGTCTCTGCTATGATGCACAGGTCCGATATGCAAATCGACAGGTCCCAGACCTCGGACCAGTGGATTTTTTAACCTCTGTATCTACATTTGAAATCGCAGGATGCAGAAATACCAGATACAACACTTTACTGCGATTTAAGGTATCCGCACCACAATTGACCACGTGATCATATTTGATGTCCCGGATGTCCATTGTATTTCAATGGAGCAGACCTCGGTAATTTCCGGCAAACATCGGAAATTCTATTTGAGTAATTAACTTTTTTTGCTCAGAAATGTATACATTGACTCAAAATATTTAATTTGCATCATTAATTGGCAATACATTGATTGAATACCGCTGTATTTTTTAGTCGAACAAATAAAATGAAACGGTATCTTCAATTATGGGTCGGATACCTTAAGATAAAATGTCACAATTATATCATTATGAGGATAATTTGCTCATTCACACAGAAGTAAATGTTCGAGAATCCAACCATTATCTGAATACATTATATAAGAAATAAGTGTGATCATTATACGCACGCGTGACCTTTGCCTGCGGTCCAGACAATGAGATGCATTAAAGTCTCTAACATGTATACTAGTACTTCTCTTTAGTCTGAGAATCCTCTGTCGTCCAACGCTTTTTATTTTTGTGTCCCACGCAAAAAGGCGTTGGATGGCTGAGAATTTTTGGACTAATTTTCTTGTGATCAGACAACGGTCTTACAAGTCTATTCGAGTTTATATGAGTTACCATTTTCAAAGCCGCCAGAGATAAACCAAAACTACTGAAAATGCGAATTTGCCGTCAACTTGTTCAGCAATCAAAACTTAATTTTAAACGTACTCTGGTACTATATATTTTTCCTGCATAAATAAATAACAATTAGCTAAAAAGCAAATAAACATTCTCCACATTTCACAGTATAATAAAATGTTTTCTATCTCTAAATGATTAAAAAAAGAAAAAAAGATCAGAAAAAATATTTTATTGTTTACTAACTACAATGACTGCAGCTATTGTGCTCGGTTAAACAAGCAATGAAATAATTATGGGGAGCCTAAGTATAGTTCCTACTCAACGTGTGTCAATCGTTTACTTAGTCCGAATTAGGCCAATGCTCATCAAGATATCATGCGGAAACCAATTGCTTGCTTGGGGAGTTTTTTACGTCCTACACCGACAACTTAATGTCCTTGGTCGGACGGTCCTTACGGACATGGTTTGGGGGGGGGGGGGGGGTAATAATGTGGCTATTTTAGAATTTAATAATTTGAGTTTTGGACAAAAATTCATTATCATTTAATATAATTCACTTTTAAGGTAAAGGTGTCCTTACTGGTATTTATTTTACCTTGTACGGAGCCTAATTTTTGTTTGATAACTTCTATTATTTATCTTCCTTTCTATTATTATTGTTATATTTAAATTACTTAAGTTGTTTATGTAATTTTTTGTTTTTATTTTTTATTACATATATATATATATATTGATTTTTTATTTTTTATCATTATTAATTTTATTTTATTTAATTTATGTTTTTTATTATTATATATTTTTTTTTAATTTCTTATTTATTTTATTTTTATTCTTATTTTATTATTTTCTTATATATATATATTTTTTTATTTACATATATACATATATACATACACAAGCTTGTCTTTGTACCATTTATAAGAATCAGTAGGCGCCCGAGACGAGCTCTTGGCTTACCATGGTGTAGAATATATTAGTTATCTTTGTTTACTAAAGTGTCTTATAATAATACGCGTGTTCCTCAGTAGGCGCCCGAGACGAGCTCTTGGCTTACCTTACTGAGGATTGTGTTAGTTACATAGTTTAGTGGAAAGGGGGTAGTTGAATATTACGCGTTCTCCTTATAAGGTGCCCGAGACGAAGCTCTTGGCTTACCTTTCTTTGGAATAGTTTAAATTAGAGAGGGGTATTTGAATCTTGCGCGTTTTCCTAAGTATGTGCCCGAGACGAAGCTCTTGGCCTACTTTACCGAGAAATAGGTTTAGTAGATTGGGGTACTTCATTTAGACACATTTTCCTAAGTAGGTGCCCGAGACGAAGCTCTTGGCTAACTTCTCTTGTTGGGTGCGACCGTCGCAGAAGACATCTGTTTAGTTTATATATGATGGATCCAAAGTGTAGTATAAAAGAATTGAATAATGTGATTCGTCAAAACCGTCGCGGTGCTGAATTGAATATTTTTAGATTAGTTTATGGTAATCTATTTCCGTGATGAAATTGACCAAATGTTTATATACAGATTCTCTAATGCTTAAAGGGGGTGCTAGTAGTTGTTGGATATCTAACTGATCTATGTTCATTTTCGCCAGTTCTTCTTTAAGTTTTTGTCTAGCTGTTTGATGTTTGTCACAGTTAATCAACATGTGAGTTATATCTTCCGGAACATTGCAGTGTTGGCAAAGCGGAGATACATTTCTTACATACTGACCTATTTGACCTGCCAAAAGTGTTTTTCCTAATCTTAATCTTGTGATAGATTTGCAATGAAAGCGGCTTCCTTGATACCATGAACCGGTGTGTTCGTTCCAAATATTTTACCATTTTATTTTGAATATTTGTTTAATTATGGAATGAAATTCGTTAGAACTCATCGGTAATTTAAAGTCAATTTCATCTTTTTGTAGGGCTGCTTTGGCTAATCGGTCTGTGGTTTCATTACCGATTAAACCTACGTGCGCGGGAATCCATTCAATTGTTAAATCTATATTTTTGGAACGTATATCTGCTGCCAAACAATAAATAGAATCGAGGATATCGGGTCTACTCGATCTGCCCCGTGCGGGATCCGGGTGGCTAAAAGAATAGACCGCAGTCGCGCTAGCTTGTCGTAAAAGGCGACTAAATAGCGCCCAGTACCCTGACCGGCGTGTCAGGTCGGTTTGCCTAAAGACCGACTGGGATGTGTGCCCCAGGTGGTTGAATGGGGTACCCCTGGCAAGCTGGGGTTGTCAGGCCATAATACGGAAAACCTGACCGCAAACCATATTAGTGCACCGTGTTGGGAAAAATGCCACGTTCCTCGCACGTTAAAGAACGCTGCTGTAGTATTCGCTATGAGTAGGGATTTCGATCCCGCTACAGGAGGCTAAATTGCCCGACCCTAACCATCCTCCCATTTGCCAGTGGCAATCTAAAATCCGTTACCCCTATTTTTCCTTGTGTCCCATCCCATTTTCATTCATCATCATTTCATGTTCATTTTATCATCCATTTCATGTTCATCGCCTGAATATAGCTGAAATATTGCTGCTCGGGCGTTAAACACCATTAATCAATCAATCAATCAATCTACTCGATCTATCGGTTTCTATTGATTGGATTGAGCTCAGGTAATCTGTAAGTATTACAGCTTTTTCAATTTTTGTATGATTAGTTATGATTATTGACATTGCTTGGTGGATAGCAAGCATTTCGGTTGTATAAACAGACATCTTCGCTAGCCAAGGGTTACGTTCCGATACTCTTATGAAGATAAGAGTATCGGATCGTAACCCTTGGCTAGCGAAGATGATAAACAGAGAGATTGTCACTACTGCGGAATGATCTGGAATAGTTATATTTAGGGATAAATATACCGTATCCCGTTTTTCCAGACACCGGGTCTTTAGACCCATCCGTATATATTTTGATATGATTTTGGTATTTTTGATCAATATATTCTAATGTCAGATTTTTAATTTTATTAGGATCTTCTGTTTTATTGAAAGTTGAAGAAAGATGGCGAGATGTTTTTGCTGATTTTTGGTCACACGGGGGAATCGAACTGGATTTTTTTTAAGAATTTCGGTTTGCAATAAATTGTTTTCGGTTAATATTTTTCGTACCCGGTACCTAAATGGGTATTTATTAGGTTCCCATTTATGAGCTTTCACCCTATATTCTTTACAGTCAGTTGTTACTTCGTTTGCTGGGTTTTTAGAATTTTGTTTACAGCGCGACCAGTATTTAAGAGAAAGTTCATCTCAGCGAATTTGAAGTGGTTTTTCGCCGGCTTCTACCAATAGATTTTGCACCGGAGTTGCTTTCAAAGCCCCGAGGGCTATTCGCAGACCTTGATATTGAATCCTATCTAATTTTTCTTTCGCGACGGCACCTGCTGAGTTGTAAACTTGGGACCCGTAGTCAATTACCGGAAACCAATTTCTTATTACCCAATATATATGCCCCGACGCTTATCGGCGTCGGCACAAAATATACATGAGTTTTCTTTTCAAAGTAATGCCTCTACATAAACAAGCTACTGATATCTACGTCGGATCTTTTTACTTATGAATGTACTCAACCAAGTTTAATCAATTCTTTTAGTACCGAATATAGAGAAAAAATGTCTTTAATACTGAGGTAAAGGGGAAAAGACAAGAAACGCCGATTTAATAAACTCCATAGTCGGAAACCTACGACCGGTCGAGTTCTCGCTTTGCTACCCCTTACCGACCGTGGGCACACTAGATATTTTGTCGTTATGAATAATTAATAACATATTTTGATTGGATGCTTTTACTTCCGGCGATGGGTTTACAGCCAATCAAAACAGTTTTATCCAATAAACGTCGTTCCCATTAGATATAATTAATTGAATATTCATGAAAACGAGAAAATATCTACAATTGTGCCTACGGTCGGTAAGTAGTAGCAAAGCGAGAAAGCGACTGGACGTGGGCTTCTGACGATAAATAAACTCTAATTACATATTTTTAGAATTTTGTGGGTTTCACATCTGATTCACGCCACGTCATGGAGTAACTACATGTATATAGTGACACAGTACTTGTAAATTTATGATTTAATTTGACTTGATAAAAAAGATATTTAAATGTTGTAAAAGTTTATTCGTTAAACAAATAGCAGATAAATCAAGCAGCCTAAGAGTCCCATGGTTTTTTATTGAGAACCATAAGGATTTTCATATTGTCGAGTTCTGCATGACAGCAAACCTTATTAATGTTCTGCCTTCGAACAATGCAATTAAAATTAAATCTTTCATTTGCTTTTCCCTTTTTGTTATTGTCAACAATAGATGCAATATATACATGTACATGTACAATATAAACAACAAATATGTCTGCACCGACAGACTCGTAATTTATAAGAAAGCAACAATATATAGCATGCATTCCTTTTTGTATATTTATTTGTTCGTGTAAATGTTGTTTAACGACACTTTCATCAATTTTTCAGCTGCATCGTGGTGTCTAAAAAAACCCCGACTTGCGGCAGCAAAACTGACAATCCTTGTCAATTAAGATTGGAGCCGAGCACACCCTGTCCACTGTGAGACCCGAACCCGCATCTGCTGATAGGGCAAGATCAATAGTCTGAGCCACGCGGCAACCGTAACCGCTTAAAAAAATGAAGGAAAAGTAGAAAGTGGAAATGATTTTGACTAAGCCCATGTCTCAAAAATGAAAAAAAGACAACATAGAGCAGATTAAAATGAAGACAATAAATCTGATAAAAGTATCTTTCCAGATGTCGGAATCAATAGCGGCAAAATTCCCGTAGGACGACAATATGATACTTCAATGCAGTAGAGAAAGAAAAGGGAATAACACACTTCGGAGTTTGGTCACGTGTAAAGACATCTGCTACAACGAGTCAGCATATCACATAATTATAATATGTACAATGTATTGATCAGTATTGTTTTAATTCCTTGTTGATTGAGATCGATTGATTGATTGATTGATTGATTGATTATCAATATTTTGATAACATATATTCGTGATGAGAACATTCAAGTCAATGAATCAACAGTGAAAATGAATGAACAAACGGGAACAAAATTTACTATTATGACAAATATGGAGTATCGACAAGGCACGGAGAATTTAGACTCTTTTTCCGAAATTAATCAAAGGAGTCTTATCGTGCAAGAGGCAAAAGACAAGAAAATAGAGAAAACCCCTGTCGCGAATAAAGTGAGCCATGCAGAAAGAGATTCTGCCATATTTTGCTGCCAAACTCTCATTTCCAAAGGCTGGCTAAACAAACAATGTTCAAGTTCAAGGTAAAGATCAATAAAGCATTATATATAACGTTTTATTGATTAATACAGATCAAGTTAGTACAAGTTTGTATAAAAAACTAGAACAATAGCAGGTGTCGAAGTAAATAACAAAGATTGATGATTGGGGCCGAAGTGGGATAACACACTTATTGTATACGAAAGACTATATATTTATAGATTTCTACAGAACTCCCTTTTCCAGTGATAGACAAAATAGCTCATTGGACAATCCCCTTTTTCAAATTTATTTATTTTTATCTCCTGTTCAAATCCTGAATACATCTGACACACTGCCGTAGCAAGCGTACGACGGTACGGTTCAGACATGTGCGATAAAATTGTCCGTAATCAATGTCAGTTTTCAAGTCTTCTAGCAAATGGAATTTTGGGCGGTCACAAATGGCAAACTGCTCTCATAAAAGTTGCAAACATCACTTTTCCACCACTACTTTGAATAGGAAGGTTTAACCAACTGTTTTACTAACAGCTGAAGTTCCCCTGGAGTAGACTCCCAATTGGCTAAAAATTTAAGAACATCACTCTTAAACCAGAATTGAAAGCCAGTGCTCATGTAGTCCGAGAATCCTCTCTCGCGTAAGACTTTTTTAGACTGACGGGAGAGTGAGCGTCCCACGATCCCATCAAGGTATAAAAAGTGTTGGACGGCAGAGGATTCTAGGACTAGTCCTCAGGAAGGGTCGGAATCATGTCTTGCATCATGAACAGCACATATGTCATAAGGGGTAGGTCGAATGGTTAAGGTACATGTAGTGCGTCTACTATTGATCAAGTGGTCTGACACTGAAGTTGCGGATACGAGTCTCACTGCTGCCAGCGTGCACTCGCCTGCAATCTTAATTGACAAAGATTGTTGTTTTTCAACCGAAGCTCGGTGGTTTTCTCTGGGTACTCCGGCTTTCTCCCCCAATATAAACTGCTAGAGACCATGATATAGCTGAAAAAATTTCTGAAAGTGGCGCTTAACATCAAACAAACAAACATATAGGGGTAACTGAATTTGGGGCATAGAAAGACATGATAGTGAAAGTATTGTAGACATCAACTGTGTAGCACTTAATGGTATCAATCAGTCACCTTTAGAAACAGAAGATTTGCAGTGTACAAACATAAATCTATTATACATTTAGTTATTTTGTAAACTAATTACATGCCTACGTGCGTTTTTAATGAAGATTTTCATTGATGAGGGCATCAAAGGGCACCAGAGAAATGTGCTGGTAGTCTTGTTTGATGATATTTGAGTATGTGTTGATGTGGTGAAATAGGTATAAAATGGGTTTTGTATTGGATATTAAAAAAAATAGTTATGTCAATATAAGGAGATACATTACAGAAGCCAGCTTTTAAATTAGTAAACATGTCAATCACATTGTAACACATAAAGGTTTGATATGTATACAGTAAAACTTCCAATAACAAATTTAAATCAAAGTGCAAGTTGCAAAGCTAGCTAGGAAGAAGGTTATGCAAGTAGTAAACGCTGTACTATTTACAGAACACTTAAATTTTTTTCGTTCAATTAAACAGACAGAAAAAAACAAGGTGTAAATTTTCTACAGCAAATGCTGTATGTGTTTGTAGTGAAGAGTGAACCATGACATTACCACAAGCAAATTCCCCACAAAGATGTACTTTAGAGAACATTCAAATGGTAGTACTAATTAAGCAGCACCCTATAAGTATGTTTTTTATATTCATTGTTACAGTCTATTTTCTTTCCATTTTTAAATTCTCATAAAATTAAAAAAAAAAAAAAAAACAAGTGTGGACTGTGAGCACGCTCATAAAGGGATTACCCCCCCCCCCCCCCGCTTCACTTTCAAGTCCAATTATCTCCCCTGAATGATATCGGAGGTCAATAAAAATCCTTCATGCACATCTACATATACATGTAATGTACTTCCCTTATGCTAAGTTTCATTAAATTTCATCAAGCAGTTTAGGAGGAGTTGCTCTTACAAGGGATGTTGACAGATGGACAGACTGACAGGGTGATTCCTATATACATGTATCACTCCAAACAAGTTTGCAAGTGGCGGGGGGGGGGGGGGGGTATAAACTCAGCTGAGTTTGAAAAAGGAAAGAAACCTACATGTATACAGTGTGTATATGTATTTTAAAAAGTAGATCATGATACTGTTACATATTTTGGACACAATTCTCACTCATAGCTTACTGCTGCTGAAAGTTTATTCACATACAAATGTAATCATAACCATAAGAACTGCAAATTGTTACAGGCAAATTAATGATAAATGTTCATGTCCTAATTGTTTTCGGTGGCTGTCAAAGTTGTTAAGGTAGTTATAGTCATCTACTACTGTTTTGATCACATGCCTGTCAATGCTGCCAGCTAACCTGGTCTCCTGGTGCAATATTTTTCATTGACGCAAGCTTCACTTCAAATATAACACCAGGTCAGGACCTAGGATATAAGCATTTTAATTGGTTTATAATATCATATGTACATGTACATGCCAATCTTTTTTGAAATCTTGTAATACCATTTAAATATAAAATTTAAATTTAAATTATATGTTAACTTTACATTTAAATTATGAAATCATAATGTAAACTCAGCTAAGAAATGTAAACATTGAATGTCACAAAGAGAATGACGTCATAATACGTTCGTTCTACTTGAGCTTATCTATAATACTAAATGGTTAGTCTAGAGATACCAGAACGTCAAATTTCAACGCTGTCACCGTTGAAATCCAATGGTCATGACCTGGCGTTATATCCGAAGGCCGCTTATATAGGCTCATGAGGATATCATTGTCAGGGTACCAGAATATGCTGCCAGCAGGCTGTGATCAACTCTAATCATTATTAACGAGGATTTCCAGTTAACCTACTGAAGTTCGTGGTTTTCAACCAGTACTTCAGCTTCCTACTAAAAAAAACTGGATGCCATGATAAAATAGCTGAAAAATTGCTGAAAGAGGTATTAATCTCCATTAAACAAATCAACCTGTGTTTCACTATTTTGTGTGCATCAAATAATTGTAGCAGTAACAGTGCAGTTAAAAGAGAAACAGTTCAAGGTCATTCCTATAAACAGTGCTGATCAGGTTATATCCTTCTACAATGAACATTTAGCAAACTGTTTGATTGCTTGAATGGTGTTTATTTCCACTTTCTGCAAGTTTTCATTCTATAATACACTTACAAATATAAATATCTACATGTACCAAAAACATAAAAATAAAATAACCAAATACATGTACATGTATACACATCTTTCTTCTTCTGTGTCGTTTAACAATTCAATGGACTATTTATTGTATTGTAATTTAATGGCATTGCAAGCCTGTAATATCTCTATTATACTTGTAAAAAAAACGTGTTAAGGTTTCCAGACTATAATTGACCAAGTGATCATATTTGGTGTCCCGGATGTCCATTGTTTTTCAATGGAGCAGACCTCGGTGATGTTTGGCAAACATCGGAAATACTATCTGAGCAACTAACTTTTTTTGCTCAAAACTGTTAAAATTGACTCAAAGTAAAACAATATATTTAATTTGTATCATTAATTGGCAATATATTGCTGTAATACAGCTAAATTTCTTGGTCGAAAAATAAAATTAAACGGTAACTTTAATTATGGGCCGGATACCTTAAAAACAATAAATCTATTAAATTTATTGCTACATGTACAAGACAAAGCACTATATTGCCAAATATTTTAAATGAACAAAAAAACAACAACACAGAAGTAAAGGAAAATACGAGAACATATATAGCATACTGGCTAAGAACAGTCACAAACAAAATTATCTAGCACTGTAAACCAGATTAAGGGATCTCAAACTCTACCATCCTAATTACATTTGTACCTTATAAATGTATCTTATGAGAATCTTTTACCTTTGGCATGAAAATAATTTAGGTTTGAATCGAGTACTCCATGCCCCAAGATATTCCCAAACTTGCAACACCAGTGTTGACACAGTATCTGAATAAACACTCAGCATCACAACTCCCTTCCTATTTGATATAGTTAGTTTATTTAAATAAAACACCAGGCATTCAAATGTTTACATTAAAAATAACCAACTTTTTTACAGGCAAGAGTAAAGTTGCATGCAAGTCCTTTCTGAGTACAGACCACCCTTCCTAGCTAAGAAAACAGGGGAGAGGCCCTGTCTCACCACCCCTCACCCCCTTTAAGAAGGGGCATCTGTGTTCCAAAAATGTGTCCAAACCTCCCTCTTACCCTTTTTAATATAAGAAAAGCGCCCTCTCCTTTTTAAGAATTCCTGGATAGGCCACTGGAAACGACATGTATTTAGTACAAATCTTCATTAAAAGACAATTGTTTTAGCCTTCAGTAGTGAATTTCATATTTACTTACCTCCTTTATATTAAAAGATCACATGTCTTGTAAGACCATATTTCAGGGCTGTCAAGTTTTGATGAGCTGCTCGCGTGAGATTTGCCAAAAAATTGAAAGATCAAAGGAAAAAATAAAAACATCAAAGAAATTTGCTGCCAAATTGTGGACTAGATGCGTGAGTCTCACGCGAGTTGCGTGAGACTTGACAGGCCTGATTATTATTTGTTTACAAGGAAAACGTGCTACATGACGTACGTCATTGCTCATAAACACCTAATTGTACATTTCAGACATGTTGATTATGTACTAGGAGATATAAACAACTACCCAGTGTCAAATTGTTGTGAAATAATTTATACTTACCCCTTATCATTGCGTGGAGAAGTCAAAATCTTGATCATTCATTTTTCACTACTTTATTTTCGCTTGTTTAGTAATACATTTATAGTATACGGAACAATAGCGGACTTAAAAATTACGGAAAGATGCCTATGTAGTTTGAATATATTTAATGAAATATTCAATTCAACAGGTATTTAAGATAACGTAAGAGCTTAATGGTTTTGTTAATTAAGAGAAAAGTCAGAATCAAACAGAGTTGATCATAGTTGTCTAATCCGTGATTAAAATTCGTTTCAGATATATTAATACAAGGTTATTGCTTTAATACACGAATAAAAGTATTGAATCACAAAAGCCATAAATTTATACTGGTCCCCGGTGAACTTTAACGGTATTTTATATCCAGTACTGATTAACATCATATCCACGTGATCGTATCAGCACCGTAAATGATCGTAAATCGTATGTAGGCAGGGGAGCTTAAGCCTTTTGCCGCATCTAGATTATAAAAAAATCAAGTAAATATGTGTTTTTGTCAGATCGAGTAAGAGAGATGCAAAACTGGTAGGTATACTAATATTTCTTATAACTTCTACACAGAACTGAAAAAGGCTTAGCGTCGTATTATAAAATTAATTAGTATAGTTACATAGGGATTAAATTCCCTTATATCAGCGAATGCGTCATAAGTTGACAGTATTATAGCTGCAAGTGCGTTTCAAGTGATAGTTAAAATCTGTCACTGAATTAAGGTCTTTAAAAACGCGCGTGTGTTTTGAGGGAAGCGTATGCGCCAACAGTGTGCGCCAAACGAATGCGACGAATGTATACAGTTAATATTACCCTAATCAAGAACTTGACACGAACCCATTCAAACACGTTACATGTCTTTTAAGACAATAATTATAATTTATCAAAAATTATCACATTTTTGTTTCCAAAAACGTTCATTTTACGTATGTGATAAAAGCTATTTAGCGGACAGCTGCTAGTAACTAGTTCATGTATATATAATGTCGTAGGAAAAACACTTTAAATTAACGACATTGGGTTTAGAATAATAGCAAAGCGATCGTCGGTTTTTCAATATTGGCACTGATAATTCTTTAAATAACAACGGCATTGTCAATGAACTTTGACTGAGGGAGTTAGCTCTTATTTTGATATCTGGCTGCGACCAACTGTAGCATAGACAGGTGGATTTATTATTCTTTGATATTTGAGCTGTATTAAAACAAAAAAAACTATGTCTTATAGTATTGCAAATAAATATATTTATATGATTTATGAAATGTATTGGTTGTTTTGTTTAGCTGATTGCGGAAAGCTCATTCCTGGAAAATTTAAGGGGTGTTTGTGCGTTGCCTTGCGTACCTTTCTGGTTTCTAAATACGCGAAAATTTTTATCTGACATGACACCCCGAAAATGTAATGTAATATAGCTAAAATTATTCTGCACGTTTTGAGGGGTCTCCCATTATTTAACGAAAGCAAATGTTAACATTTCCCCCTATGCGCAAATAATTAAGAGACCGCTGTAAAATGCATAAAACTCCCGGTGGGTCGCTATCAGTAATGGGGTCTCTTTGTAGATCCGCCAAGATAAAAAAATCAATGGAGATCCATTGTTTTAGCTATGCCTGCCTGGAATGAACAGGGCCTGTGAGATTAATATAAAGATAAACATTTCTTTCATATGTTAAATATGACATTAATATAATGTGTCAATCAAGATTTATTTGCCTTTGCTTTGAACCATCAATAAATTCGGGACATTATAGTAATGATTTTATAAACTTTAATTAAAAATTTGGAAAACTTATGTTCTGAGAAAAAAGAAACGCATTTTTTGAAAATTTTAGTAGATGTATTTTGGATAGATTTTACATTAATATATATTCACTAAAATAATTGTAATTTAAAACAAAAATTGTGCATGACCACCTCGAGTTGGCAAAATTGCTCTTCATCTTCTTGACACATAGTCAATCAATGTTCTTACGTTATTACGTAGAGGCGGAGGTCGACGCTGGAGCATAGGTTTATCCAGCTGATAATTCGGTGATTTGAAAGGCCATGGTAGTACATTAATGTAGTCCCTTGTTAAGCGCTTTGTGAGGCCTGGCATTGTCCTGTTGGAACCACTCCCTCTGTCGGTCAATTACGAGCATGAGGTGATGTATGATAATTTCGTCTCCGTACCTCTGATTGAGCCTTGTAAATGATCTAACAGTCTTTTATATTAATTTTTTTTAAATCATTTTTCTAATATTTACAATGTTTAAAATAGTCTGATCTAATTAATTTGTCTTATTATATCTAACTAATAGTATGTAATGTCCCTGGTTTGTCAAATGGATTTTTTAATCATATCATTTCCAAGTTTGGTAATAGTGTGAATGTTTCCTAGACCTGACAATTAGTAACTCGACGGGTGTCTAATTAAAGGCAGGCACTTCTTACTCGTCCGGAGCACTTGGGTGCACCCATAGTTTTCACAGGGTTCGGGTAACTCTCTTTCTGTTTTTGTGTTATTGGTTTTTGTTGCGCTGTACATGTATGTTTGTCTATATCCAGATTTGTAACTGTCCCATAACTTTTGACTGTTGTTGTTCTGTCGGTTTTCTTTGCTATTTTTCAAAACTTTTTAAATTCCGAGACTGACCATGGTTTTGAAATCTTATCTTCTTCTTTTTATGTCTAATAGTTTTACTTGCTATTTTATCTATTGTTTGGAAATAGCAACTGGTTCATTTGATGCATCATTAATTCCAAGAAGATAATTCTTCAAATGAATGTATTTGTTGCTTGACTGATTCATCTATCAAACCAGAAAAAAGTTAAGTTTTAGAAACATTTTTTATTTAAGAAATAGATTATGGGAATTAGAACATGGTCAGACCTTATATTTGTCAATATTTTATACCGAGCGATAGCGAGGTATAAAATGGAGACAAATATAAGGTCTGACCATGTTCTAATTCTCATAAAGCCCGCTCGCAATAATCTATTTCGATTCTAATATGTCTAACAAATGTTTTAAAATTTCGAAGCGGTTCTAAGAGGACGCGTTCAGTGGTAATATTGTTGTTTTGAAACTAATACGATATATCCCAAAACAGTATGTTAAAGCAAATAAAATTGACATAAACATATATTCTTGTCATTTTATTGAATGTACGTACCTTTTAAACCAAAATATTGAGAAATCTTAACGAAATTGCATTGTTCCAGTTTGAAATTTTCAGTTCAGCGTAATATGACGTCGGAATTCTAATTGTGACGTCATATTAATTCGAATGTAGAATTGTTAAAAAAATAATGTATCGGGAGTAGTTTAAATCATATAAATCTCAGAATTCAGATTAAAAATAACTTATGTATTAACAATAACGATAATTATGGACAACACATAACAAACGGCATTTGTAAGTCAGTTTTTACATTTACACAAAACACGCAGTTTACGCATGTGCGAACTAAACTTATTGGAATTTTGACACTGCTTTGTCTACATAGCTAAAGCAGGACGTCATATTAGAATTATAATTATAATCAATAAAGTTGTTATTATTCATTTTTTCCTTTTAGTATTTTTTTTACAGATAACATTTGTAAAAATGTGCGCATTTAAAACCTAAATAAAATTAACCTTCTTGATACTAAGTACGTCTATATCAGCTAAAGCATTTTCACCTTCTTTATACTGTCCATATCGGCGAAAGCATATTAACCCTATTGATACGGTCCGCATCGGTCAAAGCATATTAACATTTTTGATATGATCCATATCGGCCAAAGCATATTAACCTTCTTGATACGGTCCATATCGGCCAAAGCATTTTAACCTTCTTGATACGGTTCATATCGGCCAAAGCATATTTACCTTCTTGATACGGTCCATATCGGCCAAAGCATATTTATCTTCTTGATACAGTCCATATCGACCAAACCATATTAACCTTCTTGATACGGTCTTCATTAACCAAAATCATATTTACCCTCTTGATACGGTCCATTTCGGCCAAAGCATATTAACCTTTTTGATAGGTCCTTAGCCAAAATAATATTTACTTCTTGATGCGGTCCATATCAGCCAAAGCATATTTACCTTCTTGTTTGGTCCATATCAGCCAATCTACAATACCGGCGCTATTTTCTCTAAAACAAGTACATGCAAAATTACATAGAGTATCACCAATAAAAAGCCCCTTCAGTGTTCGAACCTGGGAGGCTATAAATAACTACTGACCTTGAACATTACAAATTTTGTCTATTTTCGGCTGTGGAACACATTTCAGCAGACTGGCTCTATCAATGACCGACCGAGAAGTCGTCTTTGACCTCGCATTACGACTCCTGGCCATGCAAGATCGCTACATCCGGGTCCTTCATCTACGGAATCGAAGCCACTGCAGTCAGAATACCGATATTATGCTGTGTAACATTATATAATTATGTCTCTCAAACAAACCAAAACGACGTTTTGAGAGACATTATTTTTGTCCGTTTTTTCATCGTTTTTCTTCGTTTTTTCTTTCCGTTCAACCTTGTCCGCACAGTTTCTCTGAGATGAAATGTCCAATCAATATGAAACTTTGGTAACATGTAAGGAATGACCTGAATTTTCAAAATGTCTGCCGTTACCATGGAAACAAGGGTCATTATATAGGACATTGCATTATCGTTATCGTGGTAAAAATTTGTAAAAAAGGGGGAGGGTCAACATGTTAAAGATTATAGTGGCAATTGAGGTTCATTTGGTAGACATTTTGTATTAGCATCCCTACACAGTTTTTTCTCGTCATTATCATCCCTTTATAAAAAAACTAAATAGCGCGGCACAATCTGTGGCTAACCACATCTTTTTCAGTCGTTCTTACGGTTCAAATAAAGATATTAGCAATGGTATTTGTTTGTTCTGACTGTAAAAAGTTTTATCTTGCTGTACAATGAAACAGACACAAAAATATGGAACGCCGTAGCTGTCTTATCTGGTCAATTATCTTTATATGCAGTGCTTTCTTCTTTATATATGGTGCATTCTTCTTTATATGTGGTGCATTCTTCTTTATATGCGGTACTTTCTTCTTTATATGCAGTGCTTTCTTCTTTATATGCAGTGCTTTCTTATTTATATGTGGTGCATTCTTCTTTATATGTGGTGCATTCTTCTTTATATGGTGAGCTTTCTTGTTTTTATGGTGTGCTTTCTTCTTTATATGTGGTGCTTTCTTCTTTATATGTGGTCATTCTATCATTATATGTGGTAGCTCCCATCTTTATATCGGGTGCTTTTACGTTTACTTTATACGCGGTTAAAACTTTTTTATATGCTGTTCACTCTTCTTTATATACTGTCCATGTTTCTTTATATAAGGTCCATTTTTCTTTATATGCTTTGCATGAGTGTGTAAACAAATAGTCATGAATTTGTATGAAAAAAAATCCGGACATTTTTGACTTGGTGAAATTTTCGTAGTTGTCACAAAAATGGAAAATATGGAAGCAGTTCTGATTGAAAGTGGTTTAGAATCCCTTATAGAGTCGTTTTTGAAAGAAAACATTACACCTGATCTAGTTGGAAAGTTATCTGCCTCTCAAATGAAACAGTTAGGTGTAAAAGACAGATCCGATATGATGAAATTAAGAATAATAGGTTCTTTCATACGTTTTTGGGAAAGACCGGTTGATCTTTCACGAGTGATAGAAATTTTATGTCTTTCCGCGAGTGGAGCGCAGCGGAACGAGCCAAAAGACATAAAAATTTCTATCACGAGTGAAAGTTCACACGGGCTTTCCCAAAAACGCATGAAAGTACCTATTTCTTCCGTAAACCAACAACTTTCACATTGCTATATCCTATAGACTCTCCGTTGTTTTATACTCCATTGTCTCTGACATCCAATCAGAACGCCGGAAACGAGAACGTCATAGAAGAACGTTGTTATGCTTCCATAACAACGTTCTTGTTTCTGACGTTTTAATTGGATGACGCAGCAAGTACAGATGTGTGCGCGTGAGCTCATCTGTACTGGGTCATCTGTACCAGAAATCGGCCATTTACGGAAGAATGCAGTGTTTGCCATACGGAAGCACACAACCCAACAAGAAAAATAATGTCGGTGAATTTGATATTCCTAAAGACATCATTGAAAACCTACTTGAAAGCGACTTCTCTATAGTGGAAATTAGCAAGATGCTCTGTGTTTCCGAAAGTACTGTGTATAGAAAGATGAGGATGTATAATTTAAGTAAGCTAGACTTTGATGAAATTGCGGATGAAGCATTAGACCATGAAGTAAAACTGACTACCCAGGAGTTTCCTCATAGCGGGGAAGTGATGTTAAGCCAAATTTTACGCCAGAGAAACATTAAGGTATTTCTACGAATTAAATGAAAGGGGATATTGTTTTCAGGTCTATTTGTCCCTAAAGGACCAACGTTTAACTTGAAGGGGGCCTTGGTTTTTTCCTAAAAAAGATATTTTGAAAATGATTTTTGAGGGAAAAATATATTTTGGCAGCAGAGAGTAATAAATAAAATATTCGGAAGAAGGATTTCTTCTATATAAAATAATGCTAATAATGAACAAAAAGTCTGTAGCGACGCCTTAAAAAAATATTTTTTCTGACCAAATAAAAAAACAAAGCCCCCCCCTAATTGTCCGTCCCTTATTATAATCAGGTTTACCTACTTTTCTATGAAGGAAGTATGTCAAAAACATAAATAACTATTTTGTTGAGTTAAACGAACAATAACTCCTGTAAGAGTGACCACTGAAACCTGAATTTGTCCGAAGCGGAGACGATGGCATGTATATAATGTCCGGTTACGTCCATTGGACCCCAAAATTAAGGTTAAAGCCCGTTTTCGATGAAAAAATATTTTATTAAAGGATATGGGATAAATGAACACTAGACCATAACACTTATGTTAAGTCGAACTGCAATTAAAAATTAGCTGTATGGTAATTTAAGTTCGCCATTATTGTTGAACTTGTAATATTTACATGACACATGTGCATTAGGGAAACAGACTGGCCCATTTGCGTTGACTACAACAAAGTTCAAAGCGAAAAAATTAAAATTGCATCTGACGCGCATTTCGTCTATTAAAGACTCATCAGAGATGCTCGTTCCAAAAGATGCAAGGCCAAAATAAGCTATAGAAATATGAAGAGCACATATAAATCCAAAAATATCAAATAAGATGCCAAATTCAAAACTAAGACCAACTTAGCATGAGAATAAATTAATCTAAAGCTCCAGTCACACTACACCGTGTAGCGTTAACGGACGTCCAATGCATAACAAAATTTTCAATCCGTCCATGTCCGTTCGCATGCGTTTCTTTTCCGTTTATCATGCGGCGTTTGCGATTCTTGTCCGGCGATGTCCAGCGATGTTCGTTCCGTTCGGTGGAAAGTTTTGAACATGTTCAAAATTTGGAACGTACAGCACCGGATAAAGTTGTCCGTCAGATGTACGGTAACCATGCGCTGGTATGCGTTTTGTTCGTTACTCGTACGTTCCTTATTCTGTACTTGTCCGGTTCGAGTCCGTTCTTGCCCAGTGGACCTGATTTACGGCCGGACTACTAACGGACATGCAGCGGATGTAACGTAAGTTAAACGAGTTAAAAGTTCAAAGAACGTTTTGTCAGTTCTTCATGCGCTGCGTACAAATCCGTTACTAGTACGTTGAAGTCCGTTAACTGTACGTCGTTCATCCAGTATATGTGCGTTTATCGTTCGGTCATTGTGCGTTTTGCACGTTTTATGCGCCCCGTACAGCGATCATGAGAGCACCGAGCAGCAGCAGCGGGAAATGCTTTTCATCACCTCACCGGATAACTTTCAGCCGCATTTTTCTTTGCGTTTTGGCGTCCGTTAAAGCTATGCGGTGTAGTGTGACTGCACCCTAAGGATTTAACAAAATTTGTGTACTGGAAACAAATGTGATCTTTTGTCTGTATGCCCCACGACGACATGTCGTGGAGCGTTAAGTTTTACTTATGCTCGTTAAGCTTTTCTCAGAAACCGAAAATGAAATTTAAAATTTGGCAGGATAGTTCAGTATGACAAACTTGTATTCATCGAATTTCAGATTTGTTGGACTTCTACTTCTTGTTTGGCATCGGTTCGATAAGACAATTTGTACAAAAATTTAAATCTAGCTTTTCTCATAAATCGTTCTAGCGAATAATTTGAAATTTAGTAGGGTGATTCAATATGACAAACTGTAGTGTATTTATATCTTAAACGATTTTTAGGCCTGTCAGACTTCTACTATTGGTTCGAAAATTACCTTCTTTTAATAAAAAGACTACATGAGAAACTGTATGTCCTAAATGATGTTCAGACTCCTTAGGGTCTCTTCGGGGCCCTACGCGGGGGCAT
This sequence comes from Limnoperna fortunei, assembly GCA_944474755.1. Classification (NCBI taxonomy): domain Eukaryota; kingdom Metazoa; phylum Mollusca; class Bivalvia; order Mytilida; family Modiolidae; genus Limnoperna; species Limnoperna fortunei. Next base: position 43,511,875 of record OX104122.1, on the reverse strand, counting down.
CTATGCCCAATGAACACATTCCTTATTCTTACACAGAAATAAGGCAGGAAACTATCCAAGAATAACAATAAGATACTAGTATTATGCCTGTATTATTACGTGATTATTTCTGTATTGGCCTGAGGCGCAGCCGAAGGACAATACAGCTGGCCAAGGACTAATAGCTATAGGCCAATACAGAAATCATCACGTAATGATATCTTTATTAATTAACAGTCTAAATCAACCAGGCCAATACAGGTTGAATAAGGCCAATACCGATATTGGACTAGTTAATTTCGTATTGGGCTGGTTCAGCAAAATATATCATATCGGCAGATCAACTGTTATCTAAGTGAATATTATTGTAGTTAATTAATAACATGGAATACGATCATGAGACAAACATTTAGACATTTAATAAATACTGAAAAATACAATATATGTCCATGGCGAGATTCTCCTTTTATGACAGAAGAAAATGAGACATTAGAGTCATCCAGGACGGTGCTAATATATATACTTTAATTACATATTGACTGTGTGTAGAGTTTCAAGATTTAATTGTTTTTTACAGGTTCCCAGATTTCGATTGAGGGACAGCTTACACAGATTAGATGAACATGGTGTACTGGAAAGAAGTAAAAGACGCCTTTCGCGCAGTTTATAATGTCGATGGAGTAAATCATTTATGGCACATTGACACTAATCACAAACTTATAAGATGGCATTTTGTTATTGTAGGTGGCATTGATTGGCTTCAGCCGTTTTATTACGTTTCTTCGCTGCTCCGATAACAACACATCAGATACTGTATTTCAGTGTTTCGAGTCCGGTGTCAAAGAATATGGTCTTCTCTTAAGGGTTAAGTCGGATAAAGGGCTAGAAAATATCAAAGTTGCAGAGTACATGATAAAAATGCGAGGGGAAAAAAAACAACAGTATGATAACTGGAAAGAGCACCCACAATCAACGAATTGAGAGATTAAGGAGAGATGTGTACGAGGGAGTATTGAGTTTTTATTATGATCTCTTCTACTTTATGGAAGACAACAATATTCTAGATATTATGAACGATTTACATATTTATGCGCTCCGTTATGTCTTCATGTACAAAATAAATGAAAAGTTGACAGTTTGGCGACAAGCATGGGCCAGTCATAGAATTCGTACGATCAAAACATCACCCTTGCGTTTATTTTCGGCTGGTATCTCATTGAACCCATTGCCCACTCCCGACACCCTGGACGCGGAGAATTATGGCGTTGAAGGCAATGTGGATTTTGAAAGCGTAGAGGATAATGGTAGACCCACATACGAAAGTCCATCAGTGGTCCGAGATATTACAGAGAGATGTCAGCACATACTGAATACTGAATGCCCAAAGGACTGGACTTCAGCAAATCATGGGATTGATATCTTTGTGAAGGCTTTGACTATTTTAGAGAACTCGACAACTTGAAAAAACTTTAACCTATTAATGAAATTTTACATGATGCTGACTTTATTTTTTCCTTTTAATTTCAATGAAAATAATGCAAAAACCGTGAACTAGTTGCACACAAAGTTTTATAAATTTTGTTCGAGTAATTTCAGAAGAGTTTGGCGGAAACCATGGTTAATGATCATAAGGAATCTGCAAGGCAAAAACCCAAATTCATGACAATTTATACAATAGGGGTCTTCTTTGACCTAAAATGCACAGTCGATAAAGTCCCATGACTCATATAAATTTATTCCAATCAAAATGGCTTTGCGATATGATTAAGAAAAACAATCCTACTGAATTTCAGCAAAATCCGTTGAGCGTCAGAGGAGTTATGTCCACAAAAGTGTTACGGATGCACGGGCGACCATTACAGAAACTGCTTACTTTTCCGGTCCACCAAGTTCCTTACATTCATTTTCGTATTTACACTTGATTGGTTTATTGGTACACCTACTTGTTATTGTTTCATTATTTGACATTGCAAAAAATATCAAAGAATGTGTCCAGGGGACACAGATGCCCCCCCCCCCCCCCCAACTAAATGAAGTCCCAAACAGGAAGTAGTTGTCGACGCCTAGGACGTACAACTTGTGATACTAAACCACCCTGCCAAATTTCAAATTGTTCCCATGTACAGTTTCTGATAACAGCTTGTCGAAAATTCGTACGAACGGACATGAGTAAAACTTAATGCCCCCCCCCCCCGAAATCCCGACATGTCGTCGCGGGGCATAAAAAAGATGAAAAATAAATGTTTTTGCTTCAGTTTTTATCTATCAATATGACACAAAAAAGTCTTCTATTGTGAGTTAAAGAAAGTAGTTACAGATATATTGTATGCTCCATTCAGTTTTCAAAATGCCAATACAAAACCAGTTTAGCTCAAGGGTCTAATAAGCATACACAGGTTACCAATGTGCATTAGAATGCCAGAAAGTTTTAATAAATAAACATCTAATCATATAAGCTATTCCTTGTGTATTTATAAGAAAAAGAAAAGCAGCTATTATTATTAAAATTGACTGACAAAAACTTAACTAGTTTAACTGGTTATTGAAATATAAGAACAACAAAAATTTACATACGATCTTAAAAATCTGAGGTCAAATTATTTTTCATAGTAGTATCATGAAGGAAATATTATAAAATACATAAAACAATAAAATGCATCTACAAAACATGATGATTTTAGAAATTATTACAATCAAGATGAATATGAAACCTATGTGTAACTTACAAAGACCTATCCAGAACTCCTTGCACAGCGGAGAAGTTTTCTTTGCCAAAAAAAAGGACCCTTCAAATTTTCTATTTTTAACACCACTTTTACCTTGACCTTTTATTCCACCATCATGACATTTGTGAGTATTTTTAGGGTGGGGTTGATTTTTGAAACTTGTTTTCATGTTCATACCCATGACATTTTCGAACCATATTTGCTCCCCAATAGTAGAAATCCCAAGTCTTTGAAGCTGTGCTAATGTTAAGGATTTACAAAGCCCGAGGCTATCTATTTGATTATCTATAAAGTTTTGAAGAAGTGAAGGTAGTTTAACTTCAACAAGAATGTCCCTAAAGGCGTCCATCTTGTCGTCTGCTAATATGTCATGGCGGGACAATTCCGGTGTCTTCAGAAACTTTTCGTTAAAAAAAATCCGGAACAAGGCACGTGATCAGTTTGTGGCGCCAATTTGTTTAGCCTCATTATAATGAAAAACGAACCGCATATAAAGAAGAGTGAACAGCATATAAAAAAGTTTTAACCGCGTATAAAGTAAATGTAAAAGCACCCGATATAAAGATGGGGAGCTACCACATATAATGATAGAATGACCACATATAAAGAAGAAAGCACCACATATAAAGAAGAAAGCACACCATATAAACAAGAAAGCACGCCATATAAAGAAGAATGCACCACATATAAAGAAGAATGCACCACATATAAAGAAGAAAGCACTGCATATAAAGAAGAAAGCACTGCACATAAAGAAGAAAACACTGCATATAAAGAAGAATGCACCGCATATAAAGAATAATTCACTACGTATAAAGAAGAAAGCACTGCATATAAAGATAATCGACCAGATAAGACAGCTACGGCGTTCCATACAAAAAGCTTGTTGTGTACGGAGCGCCGTTCCTCACTGTATCTCCACAGAATGCAACAGTTCAACACACCTCGAGTTTGTCATCACTGGCATTTAGACATGATGGATGAATTATAACTCTCCACACCACAGAGGTCCAGGAAACGGATACGAGACACCGAACCTTAACGGAGAGAGACACCGAGGCTTATGAAGACAAACGAGACATATAACTACTTTAGACTATGCTCGATTATCTTCTTCAAGACTGATAAACCCCCACAATTAATATTATACATGGTGCCTGGAACTTCACTCTTGTACTTCTGTAGCAGAAATCTGTCAACAAGACACCGCCTGAGCCTTTTACAGGAAATCTGTCATTGACTCCGACTAGCTTATAAGGCAAAAAGTAGCAGAGTTTCACACAGTAGCGGGACTTAGAGGTGTTATGATAAATGCAGCGTTGCAAGGCGAAAACTGGCAGAAGAAGCTGCAAGGGGATTACCAGAACAAGGGAAACGATGAACGATACGGACCACCAGAGATGGCGGAGGAATCTCTATAAGACAAATAGTTGGAAAATCCCTAAATTATGTAAAAAAAACTACAAATTGGGTGAAACTCTGTCAAAAATTATAAATAATAGACATTAAAAAGAATCATAATTTCAGGAACTTGGTGGCATATATTATTTTAAGCGTGTTCACGAATGATTTATTGCAACAGTTGACGTTTGTTGTTACGTGGACATTCACATAATATTCCCTAGAATTACATTGTATTAAAAACCAGAAACCTAAGCCCCGTCCCACAATATGACGGATGTATACTACTCCCTTTCCATAAAGGCAACATGGACTTAGTTTGACATTTCTAACAGAGATTACTTTACCTTAGGACACCAATCGGCCTATACCTAAGGTAATCTTATAAGCAGACAAAATCGATGTTTTACATATATAAAATCACTAGTATTAAAGTCAATAGTAACACCAAGCAATTTTACTTCGTCTTCACATTTTATATCGTCTCCATTTAGATTAAAAGCAATGTTCACAGCATGTGCCTTTTTATCAATTGATATTGCCTGGAACTTAGCATAATTGGCCTGCAGATGGTTATCTGGAAACCATTTAATTAAAAATTACTCTCATTTTCCAGAGTTCTTACAAGATTACCTAGAATACCTAAGTCATTGCTGCTATAGGATAGAGTATTGTCATCAGCTTAGTTATACAACATATTTTTTATTAACAAAATGAAAGATGTCGTTGATAAAGACTTTAAAAAACACGGAGCAAGGTATTGAGCCTTGCGGGGACGCCTTGTAAATATCCAGCTATATAAAGATCTAATTCTGACACACTGCTTCCTATTACTCAGATAACTTTTTAGTCACTAATGGGCACTATCGGATAATCCATAATTTTCAAGATTCAATAGGCATACTAATAAATCGGCCGTAGAAACAGAAAGCATAGTGTTTGGGTTTTTTTTGTCCATTTAATTGATGAAAAATAGCAAAGTCAACAATTACAAATCCGGATATAAACAAATATATACAAGGTAAAACAATTACCAAAAAAAAAAAACAAACAAACAAACAAACAAACACAACCCACAAAAAAAAAAAAAAACAAAAAAAAACAGGCAGTGGGTAATCCGAACCCAATAAAACCATGGGTGCAGTCAGGTGCTCCGGATGAGTAAGCAGTGCCTGCGTCTAATTAGACTTCCGTCAACCTAGGTACAACAAACCTTTATTTGAGTAGTTCAGTAGACAACAGTAGTGAGTAGTCTACTGGTTCTCCAAAATTTTATTACACTTTCCATCATGTGAAAGTTTGTCACAAAACACTTCAAACGAGGACATTTTTCATGCTATGAAAGGTTTCCAGAATTGAAACAGTGTATAAAAGACAAATATAGTATTAACAAATTGCAACAAATAATAATAAATTCATTATATTTTATCTTTTGGAAAGGGTGAATTTTTTATATACAGAGATAAAGCAAAAACTCTTGATTTTCATCAGCGTGTTATTGGAGTTTTACACCGACAGACGCACTGAGATAATCAGTGAGAACACAATATTTCCGACAGGCCAAACAATTTGAACACATTATTGTACAAACGTCACAATATCTTAACACGTTATTGTACAAACATCACAATATCAAAACACATTATCGTACAAATGACATAATATCTTAACACGTTATTATACAAATATCACAATATCAAAACACATTATCGTACAAATGTCATAATATCTTAACACATTATTATAGACATATGTCACCCAATCCAAACACAAAGCGTCTTGGAACAGATAGCAAATGTATTGCCTCTGCCGCGTAACGAACTTATAGTTTAGCTGCAGTTAAATCTTTGCATGTTAAGGTGGTGTCATCCTGGTTTGCCCACTTTTAATTAGGGGTATAATAAACCGTTAAGGTGTTTTGTTGTTTTAGCAATTATAGTTCATTTCTTGAAAATTATAGTCTGATTTTTCAACTGTATAACATTAAAATGACAAGAAAAACTTTTGATGCAAAGCATCAGTTCGCCGCCGATTCATTCTACATTCTGCACGCGTTTGTCAAAGTGATTTCTAAAAACAAGGCACTTGAACTTATTCCCTATATTAAGTTTCTATGTAGAGCTAAGCCCTGCTGTTGTGGCTAGTTTCAATTGCCAATTTCTAAATTTGTGCACTTGTAATCTTTTGTCATATATTAAATCATAAATATACTTGAATTAAAACTAATATTCACGTGGTTCAATCAAATTATTGACATAATATTTATTTTTTGAATCTTACAAATATCGGCATACTCCGGAATTGTCTACGCAAAATAGCCTTTTATTCTGGTTTCCGATTTTTCAAAGCTACGCTTGTCGGTAGAGCTATCAACGAAAGACTTAGTACCAGGATAAAAATGGTCTCCCTCTATTATTAACTTCCGTAAATAGAATACTAAAAAAAGTTATTATTACATGAAACTTTGATATCACAAAAGCAATTGTGAAGTCGAACCTCATACACTATCTTTATTTTTCACTCAAGTTAAATGATTAACATTCTTGAAGCAAAATTCTGTTCATTTATGGTAACTAAGCGTACTTAAAAATATGTTCTCCTTTATCCATCGTTAGCAACGAAAGTGATAACAAATATAGCGCCGCCCTCCTGGGCGGCGATAATAAAAGTCATCATAGACATAGTAAACTTTATTTGGATTCGGCATGGTAATAACAAATAAACATAAGCTCTTATGAGCTTATCACCGAATATAAAAAGTGTGGCATATACAACACAATTCATATTTATTTTACATATGAACATAAAAGTTGGTTTTCTTATAATTTAAGAGAGAACAGATTAAATTCTAAAGGAAAATAATTGATGAAAATTGTAATTTGAATAAAAATAAAAGTTTGTTTTAATGAATAACATGGTAAATAAAAAAAAAAAACAATAATCTTAACATTCTGTTTAATTTGTTTTTGATAATATATAATTTTAATTTGTTTTTGAAAAAATTTGTCAGCTATATCAGCAATTATTTTTTATAGGTATAATAAAAATATTCAAATTTAAACAAGGACTTGCAGTGTGATTGACTACAATAATGCAGCATCTTATCTACTGGTTGTGAAAAGTCACCAAAAGTGGGCAGGTGCCGTGTCAACATTCAATTAATAAATCAGCATTATTTAAAAAAAAATCACAAATAATTGATTCCTTCATGGGCTAAGTTCCCTAAGCCCGGGCTAAGCAGTATTTAGACAGACCCCTTATGTACTCCATCTAGATTAACCTTTGTTCTACATTGTATTTAGTGCTATGAAGCTGTATTTGTGCTAATTTTTATTTTAGTGCTTGTAATTAATTTTTATTGTAACAATATTCAAATGACTCTCAAATATATGGTTTATTTTGTAAAAAAAAATATTTTGAATGTTTAATATATCCCCTTTTATATATAGATATCATCAAATAAGAAGTAACATTTGTTTAAAATATACAATTTCCTATTTTCAACACAAAAATCATATTTCCTGTTTCAACACAAATATAATAAAGTGAGAAAAAGACAACACCCCCCCCCCCCCAAACATTTAAAAAGAAATATACAACTATATTATCAGTTTTCTTTCTGCACTGAGAAATATAAAAACTATATACTTTCTATACATTTTGTACCTATTAAAATAGAACAGACTTTAGATCTTCATGGTGAGTGAACCCATTGTCTTTTTTGTTTATTTAACTTAATTGATTATTAGGCTTATTAAATGTGGGCAAACCAGGACTAAACCGTTAAGGTATCTAGACCACAACTGACCACGTGATCATATTTGATGTCCCGGATTTCCACTGTTTTTCAATGGAGCAGACATCGGTAATTTTCGGCAAACATCGGAAATACTATTTGAGTAACAAACTTGTTTGCTTAGAAATGTTAACATTGACTCAAAGTAAAAGAAGATATTTAATTTGTATCATTAATAAGCAATACATTGATTTATTAACGCTGTATTTCTATGTCAAACAATATTGATTTATTAACGCTGTATTTCTATGTCAAACAATAAAATTAAACGGTGACTCCAATTATAGGTCGGATACCTTAATGCTGATCACCACTGCGGAATAACTTTGAATGAAAAGCTCATTTTTCGTCAAGCATCACAACCTTTTCCATACTCGGAAATGGGTTGTATAAACAAAAAGTTTAATTTCTCTGTTTTGTTTATTTAATATATTTTAAATATATTTATTTAGAAAGCTTAAACGATTGTTACACAATTCTGAAACAAGTACACCTGTACCAAAATAAAGGTGATATTATTATTTGCGGAGACTTTAACGGTCGATGTGGACCAAAAACTGATTATGTAGAAGGCGTAGATGATGTTACGCAGCGCTCAGTAATTGACCACATTAAAAAAAAATTAATGGGGAATTGTGTTGTTATTTTTAATCGGACGTCAACTTTGCGATGGTCAACGGAAGAGTAGGACGATTTTACTTTTATTTCGCTCCAAGGAAAATTTGTAGTTGATTACATATGTGTGCCGTATGAACAAATTTATTCTATTTTATACATTTTTAAATAACGAGAATGTCATATTTAATTACTATAATTTACTTTATTCTAAAATGTATTCCTAATTACTTAATAACCTGTGAATTGAAGTGTCCTATATACGACGAGATTCGTCCAAATGATCAATAAAAGATCAAGGTCTAGGCGTAATGTTCCGGAATGTACCGAATGATTTTTTGAAATTACGAAAACATCCGACTACAAATTTTAGAAACAACTGCGCAAATAAAACATTAAATAGTTGTGAATCATGGTGTACAGAATGCATACGATGATTTTCAAAATATACTCGCGAAGGACACGGATAAAAAACTCCCAATTACTCAACAAAAACTCCATCAATGTGGCAAATCTTTTGACAAACCATATTGTAATAACACATTGCAAACTCAATGAATGCTATAACAAGTGTTCAGAATATAATGAAATATTATGCGAGTAACATAACTGTTTTCGAAAAAAATGAAGTTTTGAGGAGCATGCATATAGTTTTCAATCATTTCTAACAGAAACATTTCAAAACAATTAACGTTTGTGAGTTTAATTGATATAAAGAAAGTTTTCGACTCTGTACCTCGAACCTTACTTCGTACTGTGGGTTAAACTCAAGAAGGCAGGAATAAATGGTAAATTTCTGTCAGCTATTAAGCGTTATACACTAATGTTAAAATGTACTTTCCGTGTCAACGACAGATATACTACCTGGTTTGATGTGGATTGATTTTCTAAATACTTTCGCCTGCGTTATTTTCCATATACATTAATGACTTAACTGCACGTATCAACGAATTAAAATGCGACGTGTCACTTAATGATACTTTCATAAGCATTCTGCTGTATGCAGACGACATTGCTCTTACAGCCCATGATGAAGAAAAAGCTCCAAATCATGCTTAATACTGTTTCTAAATGATGTTGCGAATTAAAACTTCAAATTTACCCTACAAAGAGTAACGTCATGAATTTCCGAAACAGCTCCGTTCCATGCTCAGTATATAAATTCACATGTTCAGGAATGTCCTTCCGTCATATCGATTTTTAGGATTATGCATGGTTTGATGAATATCTAACAACGAACAACTGTGTAAGAGAACTCGCCAAATTTATTACTCTACAGTGGTGAAACCAGTTCTGATGTATGGAGCAGAACGAAAACTTTTTCCGTATTAAACTCGGTACTGAAAAAAGCCGCAAAGATGTTCCTTACGGTGGAAACATTCACATCAAATACTGCAGTAAGAGGAGAAGTTGATTAGACTTCATACCTTACAAAGCAAAGAATCACATGCATTCGTTTGTTGCGTCGCGCACTTAGATCAGACGATACAAGACTGACACGTAGAGGTATGACATAGACTGAAAACCGAAGAAAAGGAGGGCTACAGTTTGTGAAGAATATGATAAACAAGATCGAGGTAACGCATAGTATATGACATTGATGTATCAACAAAAACGGTGATGAGATCAATCCGTTTAACACTTAAAACCCATATACAAATATCACACTACTGGATAATGCTGAATACATGCAGGAGTTAAATGATAACAGAAACAATGTAAATGGTACAGAAGTTTATGTTAAACTCCGCTTGCCACAGCCGGTCCGTAGAAAACTGTCTCTATTCCGTAGAGGCTCTCTGCCGTTAGCCATCGAAACAGGACGATACGCACAACCGCACTTGTCGTTAGAGGAAAGAAAATGTTGTGACTGCCCGGAAAAGATCTTGGAAGATGAAAAACATTTTCTGATGAAATGTCTTCTGTATTACGACCTAAAATATGATTTGTTCTCTAAAGCTAAACTTTTAATTGATCATTTTGAACAGTACGATTTAGATAGTCAGTTTTGTGTATAATGAAATATAATGAATTACAATCGTCCTTGGCATATGCGCTTTTATAATTTTATCAAAGAAGCAAACGTTTAAGTAAAAACATATTTTTATGCCTTTTAATTTAGTAAATTTATTCCAAAATGTTATAAAAAAGTATATATAAATTAAATTCTTTTTTCTTTTTGTTTTACAGTACATATATTTTATTTTTCAAAATATAAATATACTTGTATTATAACATAATTTAATCGTGTTATTTTTAAAATTATTGCCTTAACTTTATGAAGAACTTTATTTTCTTATTTGTATGCTAGTTTGTAAATTAGTTATTTAAAGTGTCTCATAAGTCTACCCTAAGGCTGGATATTTGATCTTGTACAGGTTTTAAGATGATGTGATTTTACATTTTACATTTTGTGATCAAATATGTGACACTATAGTGAAATATTTATTTATAATTTTTATTATTATATAATACAAGTCAAATATGAAAACAACCATGTCATAACACTATAGTATAAATCAATCAATGCTAAATGGCTTCACTAATCATCTAGTCGAAACCCTTTGCGAAAAGGACTATTTAAAATTGTAGCCGGATAAAACACGATTATATACATATTTACATTTCTGTTTTTTGCTATTTTTTAATGTTACGCATATGCTTTTAACAGCTCTGTTTACCTGCCATTTTGAAAAGTCCCACACCTACTAAGAAAAATATAAAAACGAAATTCACTACCTAAACTGTTATTGTGGAGATGAAACTATAATTCTGATCACTTTCTACAGATGTGACCATAATATTCATTGACAATTGACAACGTAAACTTTGATAAAGGTATTTGCCTCTTCGTAGCATGGTATGCTATCCTTGAAATCAGTCATTCTTATGTAGTTTTTGATGAAACGTTAATTCTGATTGGACAACTTAAAAATAATTTCATGGCAAAAATTCCACGATTGATGCCGTCAGAAGATAACTCGAGCGCAGACGGTTCAGTCACACTACACCGCATAGAGTTAACGGACGCCAAACGCAAAGAAAAATGCGACTGAAAGTTATCCGGTGATGAAAAGCATTTCCCGCTGCTGCTGCTCGGTGCTCTCATGATCGCTGTACGGGGCGCATAAAACGTGCAAAACGCACAATGACCGAACAATCAACGCACATATACTGGATGAACGACGTACAGTTAACGGACTTCAACGTACTAGTAACGGATTTGTACCGCACAAAACGTACACGCAGCGCATGAAGAACTGACAAAACGTTCTTTGAACTTTTAACTCGTTTAACTTACGTTACATCCGCTGCATTTCCGTTAGTAGTCCGGCCGTAAATCAGGTCCACTGGGCAAGAACAGAATAAGGAACGTACGAGTAACGAACAAAACGCATACCAGCGCATGGTTACCGTACATCTGACGGACAACTTTATCCGGTGCTGTACGTTCCAAATTTTGAACATGTTTAAAACTTTCCACCGAACGGAACGAACACCGCTGGACATCGCCGGACAAGAAGCGCAAACGCCGCATGATAAACGGAAAAGAAACGCATGCGAACGGACATGGACGAATTGAAAATTTTGTTATGCGTTGGACATCCGTTAACGCTATACGGTGTAGTGTGACTGAAGCTTTATTTCCGGGTAAATAAAAGTTCATTAATTTTAATGACGTAGCATTAGAATGGAGATCAGCGTAATGTATTTGGAGATTTACCGGCATCAATTGATCAAATCATCATGTTGATTCCGATAAATCTTTAAATACAAAACAATTATCTCCTAAATTCAAATAACAAAAAAATAATTCAAAGACACAGAAGAATAAGTTGCATCTGGTGTCCGCTTGGATTCTTAGATAGCATCATCCAATCAAAAAGCATGAAACAAGAAAGTTACTATAGTAACATAACAATGTTGATTTTAAAAGTTCTTCTTTCGAGCGTTCTGATTGGATTTAGGAGACAATGGAGTCTTACGCAATGGGGAGGCTATATGATATCACGATGTGAAAGTTGTTTGTTCACGAAGAATAGGAAAGCGCGTATGGTATGATCCACTCCTCCTGATAGATTTTTTATCTATTTTTATCACGATTAAAAGATCACCTGGTCTTTTCCTAAAACTTATATAAGATCCCAATAATCTTCGTTGAATGTATTGTTAAAATACGTGTACATATTTTAAAGTAATAAACTAGTTATTGGAAAAAACATTTTAAATTTATTTACTGAAAGTAATTGAAAGCAAAATGAACAAATATAAAACAACAGAAAGAATAAGTCAAAAAACAATATTAAAAATTCAATTCATTCGATTTCCAGTTAATTAATGTACGTTCTTGAAAGTCGCTTTTCTGCAGCTGTGGTACCAAATGAATTCCATTGAGTTGCATTATACAAAACAAGAAAAGCCAAATCCTTCTCTCCCATTAACTGTAAAGCTACTCCGAGCAGATAATAGCTTTGACCTTTATCATATGAATTCGTAGTAAAATATCCTTGGTAAATTGTAAGCTGTATATTTATGATAGAGTTGTAGCGCTGTTGTATGTCTTTAAGATGATAATGACACAGAAAACAAAGAAAATGGGCAAATACAACTGGAGGAAAATAGCATGTAAGTGAACAGTCCAATTCCAATTCTTCTGGAATCAATGTAGAACCTTCAGTAAATTCTATCTTTTTTACGTCTAAAAGCTTTAAAACACGTAATATTCCAAGTCTTTGCACATATGTGGATGTGGTTATGTGAACTTGTGGTTGTAATATAACTTCCTGAAGGTGTACTATCTCTGATGTGCACTTCGTCATTGCATAAGACAGTATATCAAGCGTTTTGCGGTACTGGTTTGTTTTGTAGAAAAAGGTTGCTAATATTAACCAACCACAAATAGCATCGTGGTGTATATTTTGTAAAAGGTACGCTAATTGTTTCCGTTGTTGCGAGTAAATCAGTTTGTTCATCTTGCATGGAGTAAGAGGACGTTGATGAAATGTTGAACAGATAGCGGACAAGAAACGCAGATATATTAATTTGATAAATGAAGACTTGTAGAGATTCAAGTTGTAAATGCTTCTACTGTAACTTGCCGAATTGTTAAATGCAGTGCAGATTACAACCCTTGTAACATTTGAATTTATAATACGTCGAAATTGAGCGCTATTCATTTCAGATGAGGAAGACAAATGGAACGTGACATTTTGAAATTGATCTGAGAAAAGCAAAGAGCGCCAACCTAAACTATACAATGTGTTTAAATGTTCTAGTAATAATTTCTGTGCTTGCTCATCTATTTTATTCTCAAACATGTTAATAATTGGAATAAAGTAATGAGGACATATTAAGTATTCAACACAGTAAAGTAATCTTGTAAAACATCTCATGAAACATTTTATGAGATTTTCTGGTTTCCATTCAGTTACTGGCGTTTCCTCGGACACCCAGAATAAAATTGATTTGATGAAGTATGAACAAAGTAGACTTTTGCAATTATGATGACTGTCTATTATGTCCTTCAGTAATATCTTCATCAGAGCATAACAAAGTAATTGTGTATGACTAAATGAGTATATCAACAGCTTCTCAGCAACAGAAAATGAAATGCGCCATTCCAATGCTTCATTAACAGACTCCGTGGAGCCAATCGGAACAAAAAGAATTCCATGATCAATTATGTCCGACTTAACGTCACTGCTAGGCCATGATGTATGTCCTCTGCTTATCCAGTTGTCAGCGACTTGTATCCAATGTGGATTGTGAAGACATGCGGCAAGATCCATCCTTTCATACTTATTTGACACACACGGCCCATGAATGTTTAATTGTTCATGCAATTTATTAGAACATTCGTTCTTATAGTATAATTTATACAGTTCACTGGACAAATACCATTCATTGTCTCTGTTTACGAATAAGCAAGTAAACTTTAAACCACCAAGATATCGTAGTTGAGTAAAGCCTGGCTTAGTAGCATTCATTTCCATTACCAAATTTATTTTATTAGGATCAAGTTTGCTCTTGTCATTGTCTTCCTGCACGACAAATAATTTTTGAACAAGCATCACATCTAAATCACTACCTTTTAATTCTAGTCCTTCTCCAAAACTTCCACTAACTATTGCGTTTCCATGTTTGTTAGAGGCCAAGTTATCTGATATACTGTTCATCAATCGTTTTGTTTTCACCGTTTCCGCAGTACCCACTATATGCTGACACAAGAAGTTATACAATGAATCATCAGCTGAAATTAAAAAAGAAATAAACAAAATGATAATATATCGATTATAATATATTAGCAACCATTTCTAAATGAATGTTTGTAATATTTAATCATTAACATCTATATGTAATGAAAATGTTACTATTAATTTAAAGAATTTGGTCTGTTTGATATATATGTGGTAGTTGGTATAAATTGGTAGATATGTGGATTGGTTTTTTCGCTGCAATGGATGTGACAATTGTAAAGAAACACTTTATATAAATACAGCTTTATATTTAATGGAATTTGCTGAAGATATGTTCTATCATAGAACTAGTTTTTAAAAAGATAAACTACAATGAAAAACATTCTTGTTAATCCATTATTAAGGCTCCAGTTCGAAAGTTAACTACTTTGATATTGTGTCATACGAATTTACATCCATTAATTCTGAAGCCTTTTATCTTACAAGGTTGGTACAATATGCAAGAAAAATTTTAAACTTAATTTTCTGATAAATATAACACGTGTAGTCATCATATTAAAACCGGTTTTGTTTTACTTAAGTATTGGCTTGTAATAACTATACAATATGTGTAAAATTTATAACGGAAAGGTATGGTGACATACACCTTTACTTTTCTGTTTTGATTCATATCTTTGAATTTTCTGTTCATATGTTGTTAATACCTGCCATGTCTTATTATTTGATGCTGTCCATTTGTCTGCACAGCTAACGTTTAATACCTACTAAGAAATATTCATAACATAATTAATATTATACTTGTAATGTACTGTTATAAACTACTATTGTTACAGCGACCACTTATTACAGATGTAACCTTATAAACCTTGGCGATGGGCTACATAATTGATGAAAGCACCTGCCTCTTGGGAGTATAGCATATGGTTCTTTTGATTACAAGAAAAACACTACTTTTATATATACACATAGGTCTGAACAAATACAGAGCTGGATATATTGTTTGTTTGTTTGTTTGATGGTGTTTAACGCCAGCAATTTTTCAGCTATATCATGGCGTCCAGTTTTTATTGGGGGAGGAAGCCGGAGTTCCCGGAAAAAACCCCCGACCTGCGGTAGGAAAACTGGCAATCCTTGTCAATTAAGATTAGAGTCGAGTTCACCCTGCCTGCAGTGAGAATCGAACCCGCAATCTCAGTGTTGACAGACCACGTGATCAATAGTAGACGAACTACCTTAACCACTCGGCCACCGAGGCCCCTGAGCTGGATATAGAAAAACAACTACAGTCCTAAGGAAAGACGAAAAGAAGAAGTCTTAGACATTAATACAATATTGTTGCATTGTCAGAAAATGTATAATTTATTTAAACGAGCGTTAGAAACAGCTAGAAATGCAAAAGTCTGCCGAGCATTTCCCGCCTGTTTCAAGGAGTACAAATGAGCTATATATATATATTTTATTTTGCAACCATAAAATGCATTTTATACTAATGAAAAACACAAAAACATTGCACTTCTCGACGATTTACGATTTGAAATTTTTGACCCCTAATCTAGTGACAGCCTGACGGCACAAACTATTCGAAATATTGTCGTAAACCAGAACAGAATACTAAATACATTAGGATGTAAGGACAAGTGTACCAAAAGGCTTTATTAAGCACTGCCTATTTAAACATGCATTCTTCTATTTTTATTTTGCAGTCAATGTAACGATTCTAGGTTAAAAAAATACATGTTCTAATACAGTCCCAAGAATGGACGAAATAAAAGACTTTTAAACATTGAGACCGTACAAAACATAATTCATAATTCAACGGCCCTTCAACATATTATTAACAATAATGTAAAACTAATACTAAAATACATGCATGCCCCCCCCCCCCCCCCCACACACTAATCTTATACAATACTATATATAAAATGATAGTACACACTTGTTAATATAAACATAAACCCTTATTACAACAGCTTGGACCATATGGTGTGCTTAATCAAACTACAATACGGAGAGGCAAGCCGCAGACCATAATTGTTGACGTGTTTGAAGAGCGCTACTATACTCTCCGAAAACAGACCCTTATGCGAAGTCTGTGAAAAAGCCTTTATCGGTGATTTTTAATTTGTCTTTCCAACAAGGAAGGTTTCCAACCAATTGGAAAAGATCTGTTGTTATACCTTTATTTAAGTTCGGCGAGAAACAACTGCCATCTATCTATAGACCTGTTGCTCTATTATCGTCTATGGGGAAAGTTTTTGAAAGAATTGTTTTCAAACATGTTTTTAATTATTTATTGTCTAATAATCTGTTATACAAATACCAGTCTGGATTCACCCCTGGCCATTCCACAACTCATCAATTAATCGAAATTTACCACAATATTCTTCTTAACTTTGAGGAAAAAAACTTCTTGTGTTTAGTTTTCTTTGACATTTCCAAAGCATTCGATCGAGTATGGCATAAGGGGCTTATACGTAAACTTAAAGCGTATGGAATTGATGGTTAATTACTAGTATGGTTTGAAGATTATGTTTCTGATAGAAGACAATGTGTCACAATAAATAACAAATACTCAAGTTTTAGAAATGTTAAGGCAGGTGTTCCGCAGGGTTCTGTATTAGGGCCTCTCTTGTTTTAATATATATTAATGATATAGCTCATTCTATTGAGTCAATCACAAGACTCTTTTCAGATGACACGTCTCTTATGTACAGTTCCGACTCAAGTGAAACTTTAGAAAGTGTTGTAAACAGAGATCTATATAGAATTGATATATGGTCAAAAAAATGGTTGATAAAGTTCAATCCAACTAAAACTGATGTTTTATTATTCGGAAATGCTGTTGATAAAGGAGATATAAGTTTAATGTTTCAAAATAACCAACTTGGTATTCGTGAGCAGCACAAACTCTAAGTGACGACTGTAAGTGGCATTGTCACATTGATAATGTATGCAAAAGTGTTTCTCCTTAGATATCTATGCTTAGAAAATTAAAATGTATACTAAAGCGTGATTCTCTAAGTAAGTTCTATCTAACATTCACTAGACCGATTATGGAGTATAGTTGTGAGTTGTGGAATGGTTGCGGGAATGAACTTTCAGAAAAACTAGAAAAACTACAGTTAGAAGCAGCCAGAATAGTAACCGGTCTCCCATGTTATGCAAGTCGCGAATCGCTATATTTAGAAACAGGGTGGGAGAAGTTGATAGACAGACGAAATAGACGATGCCTATGTTTGATGTATAATGTTGTAAATGAAAATTGTCCTCCATACCTAACCGATATCTTACCACCGAAAATTTCGGAAATTTCACACTATTCCCTTAGAAATAATGATAACTTCAGTATTCCACGATATAGACTTACAAAAACTAATAATTCTTTTTTTCCGTCGACACTTAGAATGTGGAATAAACTGAACATTGATTTACAAAATATTCCTACGTTTTCACAATTTAAAAGAGCACTTACAGCTCAGACATATTCTATACCTAAATGGTTTCATACTGGAACTAGGAAAATGAATATACTTCATACAAGACTGCGACACAATTTTAGCGCATTAAATTTTGATCTATTTCGATGTAACCTAAGAAATGATGCGACGTGTTTATGCGGTTATCCATGTGAGAATGCATATCATTTTTTCATGGAATGTCCTCTTTATAATTCAATCAGAAATAATTTATTCATAATACTTCAAATATACGGAGAAATTTCATTACATATTATATACTGTATATGGTAGAGATAGTTTAAATGTAGATCAAAACGTTGATATTTTCAGTGCCGTCCATAACTATATTAAAAGTACCCACCGTTTCGACTAACTTCAGCAGGCCTTATTACGGCTCTTATTCCTTGCATGTTTTTTTTTCTATTAGTTCTTATTGTTGTAAGCTTAGTTTGTTTTATTATTGCTATACAAGAAATAATACAAACCTAAATGTTTCACTTAAACTAACTGAACATTTTACATCGAAATTGTTTGTTTGTATTAGGTCATTTGTCATTTTGTCACTTTGTTTCTATTTACAATTATGTTGCTGTCATCTTTGTTTGTTGTAAATTGTAGAGAAAGGGCTTTTGTAATGTTGTAATAACTTGTGCCCAATCTCATCTTGCTTTGATAGTATGCAAATAAAATATGTTTAATATAAATAATATAGACCCGTATGACAGATTTTGAAGAAGAGTATGCGCATTATAATCACTACAAAAACCCTAATTCTTGTCCTAAAACAACACTAAATAATCCTACCAGGGGCCCCGGTGGTCGAGTGGTTAAGGTTATTCGTCTACTATTGATCACGTGTTCTGCCAACAGTGAGATCGCGGGTTCGAGTCTCACTGTTGGCAGTGTGCGCACGACTCCAATCTTAATTGACCAGGATTGCCAGTTTTCCTACCGAAGACCGGGTTTTTTCTATAGGTACTCTGGCTTCTTCCCTAATTAAGACTTGACGCCATTATATAGCTAAAAATACCGGAAGTGGCTTTAAACAATATTCAAACAAACAAGCATAATCGTACACCCGTAATAAAAATGGGGTTTCCTCTTGATCCTTTCTTTTTCCGTTGATTTATTGTTTATTAACTTGTTCTCGAAACTGAATATTCTGAAATAACTATTACCGTTACAAAAGGAGACACATTTGAAGATAAATAATTAATGAAAATGTCTTTTTTATTACTGTTCAAGATTAAAACGAGACACATACAATATCATATAACGTCATTAGCAATAGTCTTACTTTAAGTAATCTATTTTAGAGTTTGGAAATAAGTTTTCTGTGAAATTTGAGATTAAGACTAAATATAGTTTTTTTTTCTTACAGTAAATATTCAATAGTAAATATGCGCTTAAAAACAAATAAATTTTTTATTATTTTGGAACAAAACTATAAAATTTTGTTAATTTTATTGCCAGATAAATTCGTTCAAAGATTATTCTTGGTTAAGCTAATATAAAATATTAGTTTACAAAGTAAAAGTTAATACATATTTCTTTCCCTCCGTTCTGCAGATTCTGATTATAAAAATACATTTATAGTCTTACTATAGTAGATAAGATACAATATGGCACCTAACAAATTATTAAAACCCTGCATATACAAATATTAAGAACGAAAGAATTAAATGAGTCAAATTTGATGACACGACACCATAATATCTAAAAATATAAGTTTTACATCCAAGATAAGGCAAACTACACGACGTTCTTCGTTTTTATCATTATATAAATAAAATGTATATGATGCAACATACCGTATTTGGGATAGGTTGAGAAACGCCTGTCCCTTTTCTGTAACATTAACCCTATGTCGACTAGGCACAAAGTACTAATATGGTTGGTTTATCTAAAACAATGGCAAGATGTCTATTTAATAAGATTTATGTGAATCTTTTCAATCTTATGTATATGTTAGTGCCTGAAAAAAGGAGACAGCAAACTCTGGATTTGCATTTGCATTGAGACAACATCCAAAATATAATTTTTCCGATAGACCTTTCTCATGAGGTTTAATGACATTTTCAGCAATATCATTGCGTTCAGGTTTGTTTCAATAGAAATCCAGCAGACCTAGTGAGAAATTAGATCTTGGAAAACTGGTACCATTGATAAGTTAAGTTGGAATGTAGATACAACTGGTGTCAATAGAAATGGCGAACTACATGTACCAAGACAACTCATTAACTGAGGTCTCTTAATGAATGAATGAATGAATGAATGGAATGAATGAATGAATGAATGAATACTACATGCTTAGATATTTACGTTGATCAACATTGAAAAAATGTTTACATTTTTAAAATTAAACTAAACAGTAATTTTGCATAAATAAAGCAAAAAACGACACTGTTGTCGTGTCAATTACTGAAGCTTATATTTTATGAGAAGCCTTATCTCGGGAGTTGTCAGATAATATACGGAAAGTATGGACGTCACGAAAATAACATCACATATTTTAAGTTGAGTAAAACTTACGTTCTCTATATTAATATGGTGTAATATTTCTTGCTTTTCGATCATTTATTCAATCAGTGCTACAAATAACGTCCGCCATTACAAAATATTAATTTTAAAATCTAAATTATTTAAAATTTCCCATAATCATGGTGTAATGTAACCTTAATAAATTGTGGAACCTTTTTACCAGTTTTAATGCATTAGTTCTAATTAAAGGACGTATGTTGTGCAAATTTAAGTGAAGCGTGAAACTAAAACAGATTTCTTTATCTTACTTATATTTGGAATAATGGTTTATACACGTCCCTATGTTACAACAATGTAGTCATATAATTAGGATTTACCTTTCAATATGTTGTAGTTTTAATTAACTTTTCTTCCACATACTCGTTATATAAGTTTTCAATACAAATATTTTACGTGTGCTGGAAGCGACCATATTTTTTTATTGGGACTGTCTTGACTACACTATTTATAGATCGTTTTTTTAACACTTGGTAATTTTATTATGGGATTAATTCAAAATAGGCACTCGAGGTGAACATCTGGTAACAAAGAACACTGATAGTTCTAATTGTATAATTATAATTGACTTGACTTGGCCCGATGACTTTTAATGTCAACGACACTTCTATAATTCGTCGTTCCAGCTCATAATATATTACATCCATCCAGTGGAATTTTGACGCATTAGAAATAGAAACAGAGTAAAAACCAAATATTTTTAATTTATATTTATAAGAAAATAGCAAAGAAAACAGACCGAACAACAAGAGCCAAGGGACAATTACAAATCCGGATATAGACAAACACAACACCAAAACCAAAAACATAAAACACAGAGAGTAACCCGAACCCAATAAAAACCAGGGTTGCACTCAGGTGCTCCGGACGAGTAAGCAGCGCCTGCCTCTTATTATACACCCGTCGAGTTACTCATTGTCTTGTCTAGGGAAAAGTCAAATCCAGCAATAGGAAACACTACCTATGACTCAGCGAAAATGTCAGATCGCATTTGAGACACTGATTTCCCTTAACGATCAATTAAGTCATGGTGACGCCCATAGAACTTCTATAGAGATAACATCAACCTAGGTACAACAAACCCTTGTTTGAGTAGTTTAGCAGCCAACAGCGGTAATCGGTCTAGAAAATCGGAATAACGATCGCAGGATCTAGAATAACGTATGTTGTGAAATGTACACACCATACGCTGGAGCTGCTGGAATGTTGCTGTCGATGAACGGGAAGTTGACAATTGGAAAGTTAAAGTCGTCAAGATTGTCGTAGAGGCTAGTTTGTACTTTTCCTGAGTCTATTTCTAGAAAAAGATCTAAGTAAGAGGCTGACCTTAGTATATTGGTGGTGTCTAATTTCAAGATCGCAAGGGTAAATTGACTGAAAATAGTCACCAAATTTAGCATTGTTGAGAGGCAAACATCATCAATATTTGAAATTAAAGTTCTGGGCCAGAATCTTTTTTTTCTTCTTCAGTAAGCCTTCTAGGAACTCAGCATCATAGGAGTACAAAAACAGGCCAGCGAGGAGAGGAGCACAATAAGTACCCATTTGAATACCAACAGTCTGTTGGAAAACATGTCCTCCAAACATGACGAATATGTTGTCAATCACAAAATCTAACATGTGACAGATTTGTCCGTCAGTGTATTAAGTATAAGATTTGGAGTCATTAATGACGAAGTAAGTTCTGTCATGACTAATTACCAGGTATTTATATCGTCTCTTCTCGTTTTTCTTGAAA
Source organism: Limnoperna fortunei (assembly GCA_944474755.1). Classification (NCBI taxonomy): domain Eukaryota; kingdom Metazoa; phylum Mollusca; class Bivalvia; order Mytilida; family Modiolidae; genus Limnoperna; species Limnoperna fortunei. Next base: position 43,489,427 of record OX104122.1, on the reverse strand, counting down.
AAGCAGCGTTTTATAAGATCTTTAAGTCTGGTTTTAATCTGCGTATGAGGGATGGCCGTATAGAGTGTAGAAAAATCAAATGATTTAATGCTGTTATAATGGGAAAGAGATCTAGACCTCACGATGTCTATCAGGTCTTTTGAATTTTTAAAATTATTATATATGTCTTCAAATTTAATATATATTATATGGTTGGCATACAATACTTAGACGTCTGTATATAATTTACTTACTGCGACTGTATGACAAGTGACTTTGTCATCCATATAATATATACAAGATGCTGAGTTAGATTACTTGCGAAAAATGCGATCGTAACACGTTAGTACACATGTACTATGTCTATCTCCACGGTTCACCTCGGTTAATGAAGCTATATTTTTATATAGCATATTTGGAGGAAGGGTCTTGAACGCTGGACATAATCCAGGTGAATGGGTGCCACAGAGTCACAACGGTGCGAGTTAGAATCCCGCTGAAGGTAAACATGAAATTTGACAGTGTTAAAACCTAATTCTGTCAGTGTTTTGCTTAAATTTGTAGACATATGAAACTGAATGTCTTCCTCATAAATTTTATTAAATGATCCTTAGTTTAAATGTTTGACAAAGAAGTGAGACATTACTCCAAATATGAAATAAAACAGCCAACATAATTTTTGTAATAACATAAATATCAATAACAAATAAGTTTCATTGATTCTATAGTCTCTATTTTTGAATCTAAATGAAGTTAATATTAAATTCAGAGGTTACGATCAACTACCAAAACATCATTGTATTTAAGATTTCCCACGTAAAGATGTAAAGGATAATAATTGAGTTCAGTTAAATGAAAATACAGCTGATTTCAATGAGTGTTGACAGCATTATTAAAACAATTGTCCTTAAATTAAAGTAATGGTCATGTCTCATTTTAGGCATTAATCAGGATCATCTAGGCACTCTAAGGTCCCATAGAGAGACCTTTGTACTTCTATGTGCTGGAAAGTTAAAAGCAGCTGAAAACGACTGAATAGCACTCCTATTTTATCTTGCAGCTTACAAACTCAAAATGAGATTAAAACTTGAACTGAACTCAATGATACTCAAATTATTCATATAATTTTACTAAACGAAATGATTTCAACATTACACATAGCTGTATAAGCCCCATATTGTTCAAGCCCCAGATTGTTCATACAAATAATTTAATGTACTTACCACTAACAATACCGAGCCTGTTTTGCGTGTTTCTCTAAGTCGGCGTATAGTTTGTATAAAATGATTTACAATAGCAAACACACCGAATACATTATAAAAGGTAGGCAATTCTACAAAAAAACAAGTACTATCTTTAAAAAAGATATTCGACGCATATAACTCTTAGAGATGTATGTAAGGTAGAACGGAAACTACACAAACATCAATAAGAAAAAAACTTTAAAAAAAATATCAAACGAAAGAGAGAGAGACAAGAAACATTAACGTTTTCTTTCATTGATGTGTGTGGGGGACGTAAATAATTAACGTGATGCGAACTGTATCCAATCAAAATAAGGCTATAATATAAGAAGGTTGCTACATTCATGGATTTTAAAAACAATGTTATTAAATAATAGGGTATTATCAAAAGGAGACTTTGCAATTAGAGCTCTATCTCCTGTCTGGACGTGAATGACGACGGACGCAAAGAAAGAAGATAGGCATTAATGGCTTTAAAAATCATATAGCTAACAATATACATTTTTTACATATCCCCAATGAAAAGCTATTTCAGAAGTAGACCAACATTGTAAATAAAAAACAAACACACCTTTCTATGTATATTCGGAGTTGTAGGTTTTTTCTTGTGATGTATCGTATATATCAACTCGAAAACAAGTTAGTTAACATTTTAAAATTTAAAAACAGCACATATTTTTAAATAAATTTCATAAGCAAATAGGTACTTTGATGCATCAAGTAATATTCATTCACATGTATTCATTACAGTTTGCTATTGTATTTATTTGACAGTCTTTTAAAATGGGAACTTCTAAATAAAATATATTCACACGAACACAAAATGTCAATTCAATGCTTATTACATGTGAATTAAATCGGTAATGTGTATGCTATCCCAAAATGGGGTGGGGGGGTGGGGGGTGAGATAAACTGTATGGTCCAAATAAATAAATGCAACGAAACAATGAGTGAATTTTACTCTAAATTCCATGCGCTGTGTGTATAGTAAACAAAATGTGTTATCGAGCTACTGTGTCTCATACTAGTCACTTGACGTTCTGACAATTACCAATGACCTACTTACCTGTGTGAAGGATCATTTGCACGATAGGGAGAGAGATCGAGTGCGTGTGTCAGGAGGTCAAACGAAGAAAATATGGTGTAAATACATCACCGGCGTGAGGATTGTTTACAGATACGATGGTCATTAAAGCAAATACAATTCCATCACATACGAAATGCGCGAAAATTACACGTCATATGGTTTTATCATGTAATAATTGTTTGTCAGTTCTGAATGGCATTCTTTTGGCTTACAAATAATTCTCTAAAGTAAAATTACGACTACCAATTGTTTAAAAACACCAGTCTGCTGGAATAATTGTTGGGAAATGCAAATAGGATGCTTTTCAATGTATACTATAGTAGATTGTTCGAACGCAGAAGTTTTTACTATTTTTGTCCAATCAGAATTCAGGCTTGTCTTCAATAACAGTACGTTACCGTGGGTAAGCGTCTTTTAGTTCAAAGGTCACAATTCGAAAATATACCGACTGCGTCGGAAAAAACACACAAGCACACGAAACAGTACAAGAGACAGTCCAAAAAATAATTGTAGACATGTCACACCATACAAACAAAATTTACAATGCAAAAATGTCACCATATCAAATGACATTATCAAAAACATAACACCAGTACAAACATATATTAAAGGTACGTAAGTCTAACAAAATATAATTCGCACTGTAGACCTGTCACACTGTTCGAACACAATATGGTAGGTATGTTAAACAATGTAAGATTGGATTTTGGACTTTCACTGATGATTTTAATATGAATATTGTAAATAAAGTATAACGCAGTAGTAATCATATTGCCGTGCGTACAGTACAATATTTATCTCTTAGATACGTCACGACTGCTAGCGGAAAGTAGAAAAATAGTGGAGGCCATTTGATGACAGCGCCGCAAACCCTATTCTTAATATGGAACTAAATGCAGTAACAAGTATTGACAAAGTATTAAGACAATGAAAATCACTATTTAAAAAAGTTAGAGTCATTGAAACAGGATTTTTTGGCAGTCTCTGCTAGAGTAAGAACACTCAATAATTTTGTTAAAGATATACGTAAGAAATTATCTAAATGTGAAACAAACTGTCAGAGTGTCAGCAACTTGTTTGACACAATTGAGAAATAATTAGGAACTGAAATCTGTAACCTATAACAGACTATATAATTTTTTTCGGAACAGATAAATCTTATTTCTAAAGCTCAAGAAGTAAAGAGATTTCAACTAAAGATAATATTTGTGTACTTAACTCATTAAAAAAATATTTTTCTTTGGGTAAAAACTTGTTCTGCACTTTATTTGATTTCAAAAAACGTGTTTGATAATGTCTATAAACAACGGGCTGTTGCAAAAGTTGCTAAAATCAAACATAAATGGCAAAATATTTAAAGTTATTTGTAACATGCATCAGATTATTAAAACCTGTGTACGACTCGGTACTAAATGTTCTGACTTTTTAAAATCATATGCTGGCGTCAAACAAGGAGAAAATCTATCCCCTTTATTACTCTCCTTGTTCTTAAATGATCTGGAAGACAATTTTACTGAAACAAATGTAAAGCCCCTAAAGAAAATAGACCTTGAAACAACTTCAAAATTTAGGGAGAAAAGATAAACATTGTAGACTCATATACTTAATTAGGGGTGCTTTTCAAGGTAGTTTTAGTCAAGAAAGAAAGAAGCTCAAAAGGCTTTATTTTGCACTTTACAAGAAAATAACAATCATCGCCATTCCGATTGACCTACAACTAAAACTATTTGACACATTAGTTTGCCCAATCTTAATTATGGTGCTTCGAAATTATAGATAATATTGAAAAAAGTCCATTCACAATTCTGTAAACGAATACTAATGGTAAGAAGTAGTACACCAAACTGCATGATTTATGGCGAACTCGTAGATTACCAATCGAAATATGAATAAAGAGAAGTCTTCTTTTGTACTAGAACAGTCTAAAAATGGTACTAAAGTGTCGTCTATAATGTATAAAATAAACATTATTTTACATATGTCGCACGATCCAAAACAAAACATTATTGTAGATATGTCACCTAATCCAAAACAAAACATTATTGTACATATGTCACTCAATCCAAAACAAAACATTATTGTTCATATGTCACCCAATCCAAAACAAAACATTATTGTACATATGTCACCCAATTCAAAACTAAGCATTATTGTACATATGTCACCCAATTCAAAACAAAACATCATTGTACATATGTCACCCAATCCAAAACAAAACATTATTGTACATATGTCACCCAATCCAAAACAAAACATTATTGTACATATGTCACCCAATCCAAAACGAAACATTATTGTACATATGTCACCCAATCCTAAAACAAAACATTATTGTACATATGTCACCCAATCCAAAACATTATTGTAGATATGTCACCCAATCCAACAGAAAACATTATAGTACATATGTCATACAATCTGGACATGTTACCCACAGTCCCACATTAAACACAGTCTAAAACATTATTTTAGACATATCACGCCATCCAAACTGTCAAACCATCGAAGGACATGTCAATTATTCTAAAATCATTATCATGGACAAATCGTATACCAAAAACACATTGATCACCGAGTAGTTAAGATGAGATGATCATTGACAATACCAAAACACTTTTCTCGATGATGTCACCCAATCCAAAACAAAACATTATTGTACATATGTCACCCAATCCAAAACGAAACATTATTGTACATATGTCACCCAATCCAAAACAAAACATTATTGTACATATGTCACTCAATCCAAAACAAAACATTATTGTACATATGTCACCCAATCCAAAACGAAACATTATTGTACATATGTCACCCAATCCAAAACAAAACATTATTGTACATATGTCACCCAATCCAAAACAAAACATTATTGTACATATGTCACCTAATCCAAAACGAAACATTATTGTACATATGTCACCCAATCCAAAACAAAACATTATTGTACATATGTCACCCAATCCAAAACGAAACATTATTGTACATATGTCACCCAATCCTAAAACAAAACATTATTGTACATATGTCACCCAATCCAAAACATTATTGTAGATATGTCACCCAATCCAACAGAAAACATTATAGTACATATGTCATACAATCTGGACATGTTACCCACAGTCCCACATTAAACACAGTATAAAACATTATTTTAGACATATCACGCCATCCAAACTGTCAAACCATCGAAGGACATGTCAATTATTCTAAAATCATTATCATGGACAAATCGTACACCAAAAACACTTTGATCACCGAGTAGTTAAGATGAGATGATCATTGACAATACCAAAACACTTTTCTCGATGATGTGATCCGTTTACGAATTTTTGTTTAATCAATGTTATTCATGTTCAATACCACATCAGAAATGGTTCCCATCCCATTCACAACCAACTGTTCAAGAGTAAGCTTGGGCGGTGAAACAAAACTATGCATAATCAAGCTGTGTATCTGCCTAAACGTCCTGCGGTAGGTAAGACCGTAAAACCCTCATCTCGTGTATAAACATTATGCTAGGTGGTGACCATATGGATAATAAATAGGTTTAGTGTCGAAGTGCAGACTTTGATGACATTATAATTTTAATCGTAAAACGAAATAAAAAATGCACTTTTCTGACAAGACTAAGAAATTTGCAAACATACATGAATTTATTGTCAATTTACTTAGGTACAATAAATCATTGTTTGCATTTTATATAAAAATAGTTTCCTTATGCTTTCAATCCCTATCTGCATTTACATGTTGATACACCAAATTTAGTGCCGAACTAAATTGATTCTATCTAAAAAAAACTATGGTACACCAGTTAACACAATTCAATGTTATCAAACACGGGACACACTGTGGAACAAGGAGAAAATTGGTAACAAATGTGTTAACATTTAATGTTATAAAACCATGGGCACACTTTTCAAACTCGTGTAAAAATGACAATACAGTTTGTTAAACACGGGACAAACATTCGATTTTGTGGTTTCAAACACTGCAAGAAAAGTATTAACATTTAATGTTAAAAAAACATGGGTAAACTGTGAAAACTCGTGTAAAAATGGCAACAGAGTTGTTAAACACGGAACAAACTGTGGAACCTGTGGTTTCAAACAAGGAGAACACTGCACCAAATGTTTTAACATTTAATGTGAAGAAAACATGAGAAAACTGAAAAATCCTGTAAAAATGACAAAACAGTTTGTTAAACTGTGAAACATGAGGTAACACCGCTATGCATGTTATAAAATACGGATAAAACAATGGAACACATGTTAACATATTAACTGTTTGTTTTAATTATTACTTGAAAACAAGTTTAAATAAATGATCATAAATGTTAGATTTTTAGAAAACCGCGTCAAAATGTGTTTGCTTTACATCTTGTTCTCTCAAATTTTAAAACTTGTTTACCGTTAACAAATCTTTGGATCTGAATACCAATATATTAAATCAAGGTATATCCGGTAGAACAGAAACGCAAACCCGTCCGCAATGCCAGGGTTTACAAAGTTGTTTTGTCTTTCTGTAATTACTACTGTGTTGAAGTATAGTGACAAGGCGAACTTTAAACAGATACTTCACTGTACTTCTACATTATAAATCCGTGTGTTGGCTAGTAAAGCATGATATTTTGGGTCTATCTGCAGTGCATGGTCAAATGTCTTTGTTTTGTTTTGATACACCAGAGGTGCTCATCGCGAAACTAGGTGGGAGATAGAGATGCCCTTTAATTTTGGGAGGGGAAGTTGTCGTTATAATACTAACATGGTTGTTGCGGACAGTATTGTGTGCCTTGTTTAAAGAGTGTCTCTACAAAGGCTAAATTTTCTGTCTTACTCTTGTTATCATATTTTCCTGGTGCAATTTTATGTCTCTTGTTTCATCCCTTTCCACAGTTGATTTATTGATGGTATTGCTTTCTATGTTAGTAAGTTTTTGTTTGGAACAGTACCATATACCACTGGATAGAAGAGTGTTTTGAACCCACGCGATTTAAAAATTCGGTTAGTATGCTGTGTCGAGATTACCTATCATTACTATCACCGATTTTTTAATTTAAATTTTTAATTAAACATACCTTGATTACTATTTATCCAGAGTAGTCCTAAATTTGTCATGGTCGTCATTAAATCGTTCGTATATGCAAAATATGGCCTAGGATTGCATAGTGCTAGGAACAAGATCGAATTCGTATGATTTTAGTACCTGCTTTAAACCGGTATCCGTGCTAAAGTCCTAAAAGCCGACATAGAAACATCAACACAAATGCTATATGAATTCTTTGGAAAAGTCTGAGAAGAAGAAGATATACCACAAGACTAGAAAGAACACCTTGTAAAACTTCCAAAGAAAGGTGATCTCAGCATTTGGGGTAACTAAAGAGGAATAATGTTCTTGTCCGTACCAGGCAAGGTGGTAAATAGTATTATCCTTGAGCGTAAGAAAAAGGCTGCGTGACAACCAAGCAGTAGTCCGTCAAATCGCTATTCTGCCGCACAATCACCAAAAGATGGACGACAAACTAGAACAGCTGCAAAAAAGAGCAGCCTAGACTGCCTTATCATCAGTACCAGCGAGACAAAGGTACTAAAGATATATTTTAAAACCCTTGCAAAATAACAGAAACACCACTTGAAGAGGTCGACTTCTTCACATATCAAGGAAGTGTCATGGATAATCAGGGTGGATCAGAAGAAGATATAAAATGCCTAATTGGGAAAGCTAGAACAGCATTCAGAATGATGTTATTTATTTGTAGAGCAGGCAACATCAATTTGAATACCAAGATCATGCTATTCAACTCCAATACTAAAGCCATTCTCTTTTATGGCTCTGAGATCTTGATAACAACAAAAAATCTAATGCACAATCTCCAGGTCTTTGTGAACAACTGTCTATGGAAACCGGCAAATTCCATTAACATACTTGTATACACATGTACAAGATGGCTTTACATACTTTTTTATTTGTTTTGCAAAACTGAAGTCATAGCTGGAAAGTCTGGAAAACCACTATGATGTCTTGTAAGTCCAACTACAGTATAAAGTCTGGTCTAACCATTATAATGTCTTGTTAGTCCAACTACAATATAAAGTCTGGTCTAATCACTATAATGTCTTGTTAGTCCAACTACAGTATCAAGTCTGGTCTAACCACTATGATGTCTTGTTAGTCCAACTACAATATAAAGTCTGGTCTAATCACTATAATGTCTTGTTAGTCCATCTACAATATAAAGTCTGGTCTATCCACTATCATCTATTGTTAGTCCAACTACAATATAAAGTCTGGTCTAACCATTATGTGTCCTGTAAGTCCAACTACAGTTTATAGTCTGGTCTAACCACTATAATGTCTTTTTAGTCCAACTACAGTTTATAGTCTGGTCTAACCACTATGATGTCTTGTTAGTCCAACTACAGTATAAAGTCTGGTCTAACCATTATGATGTCTTGTTAGTCCAACTACAGTATAAAGTCTGGTCTAACCATTATGATGTCTTGTTAGTCCAACTACAGTATAAAGTCTGGTCTAACCATTATGATGTCTTTTTAGTCCAACTACAGTATAAAGCCTGGTCTAATCACTATAATGTCTTGTTAGTCCAACTACAGTATAAAGTCTGGTCTAACCATTATAATGTCTTGTTAGTCCAACTACAATATAAAGTCTGGTCTAACCACTATAATGTCTTGTTAATCCAACTACAATATAAAGTCTTGTCTAACAACTATAATGTCTTGTTAGTCCAACTACAGTATAAAGTCTGGTCTAACCACTATGATGTCTTTTTAGTCCAACTACAGTATAAAGTCTTGTCTATCCATTATAATGTCTTGTTAGTCCAACTACAGTATAAAGCCTGGTCTAATCACTATAATGTCTTGTTAATCCAACTACAATATAAAGTCTTGTCTAACAACTATAATGTCTTGTTAGTCCAACTACAGTATAAAGTCTGGTCTAACCACTATGATGTCTTTTTAGTCCAACTACAGTATAAAGTCTGGTCTATCCACTATCATGTATTGTTAGTCCAACTACAATATAGAGTCTGGTCTAACCATTATAATGTCTTGTGAGTGCAACTACAATATAAAGTCTGGTCTAACCATTATGATGTCTTGTTAGTCCAACTACAGTATAGAGTCTGGTCTAACCATTATATGTCCTGTAAGTCCAACTTCAGTCTATAGTCTGGTCTAACCACTATAATGTCTTGTTAATCCAACTACAATATAAAGTCTTGTCTAACAACTATAATGACTTGTTAGTCCAACTACAATATATCGTCTGGTCTAACCACTATGATGTCTTGTTAGTCCAACTACAATATAAAGTCTGGTCTAATCACTATGATGTCTTGTTAGTCCAACTACAATATAAAGTCTGGTCTAATCACTATGATGACTTGTTAGTCCAACTACAATATAGTCTGGTCTAATCACTATGATGTCTTGTTAGTCCAACTACAGTATAGAGTCTGGTCTACCCACTATGATGTCTTGTTAGTCCAACTACAGTATAAAGTCTGGTCTACCCACTATAATGTCTTGTTAGTCAAACTACAGTATAGAGTCTGGTCTAACCACTATAATGTCATGTTAGCCCAACTACAGTATAAAGTCTTGTCTATCCATTATAATGTCTTGTTAGTCCAACTACAGTATAAAGTCTGGTCTACCCACTATAATGTCTTGTTAGTCAAACTACAGTATAGAGTCTGGTCTAACCACTATAATGTCATGTTAGCCCAACTACAGTATAAAGTCTTGTCTATCCATTATAATGTCTTGTTAGTCCAACTACAATATAAAGTCTGGTCTAACCACTATGATGTCTTGTTAGTCCAACTACAGTATAGAGTCTGGTCTAACCTCTATAATGTCTTGTTAGTCCAACTACAGTATAAAGTCTGGTCTAACCACTATAATGCCTTGTTAGTGCATCTACAATATAAAGTCTGGTCTAACCACTATAATGTCTTGTTAGTCCAACTACAATATAAAATCTGGTCTAACAACTAAAATGTCGTGTAAGTCCAATTACAATATACAGTCTGGTCTAACCACTATAATGTCTTGTTAGTCCAACTACAGTATAAAGCCTGGTCTAACCATTATGATGTCTTGTTAGTCCAACTACAGTATAAAGTCTGGTCTAACCACTATGATGTCTTGTTAGTCCAACTACAGTATAAAGTCTGGTCTAACCACTTTGATGTCTTGTTAGTCCAACTACAATATAAAGTCTGGTCTAATCACTATGATGACTTGTTAGTCCAACTACAATATAGTCTGGTCTAATCACTATGATGTCTTGTTAGTCCAACTACAGTATAGAGTCTGGTCTAACCATTATGATGTCTTGTTAGTCCAACTACAGTATAAAGTCTGGTCTAACCACTATAATGTCTTGTTAGTCCAACTACAATATAAAGTCTGGTCTAACCACTATAATGTCTTGTTAATCCAACTACAATATAAAGTCTTGTCTAACAACTATAATGTCTTGTTAGTCCAACTACAGTATAAAGTCTGGTCTAACCACTATGATGTCTTTTTAGTCCAACTACAGTATAAAGTCTTGTCTATCCATTATAATGTCTTGTTAGTCCAACTACAGTATAAAGCCTGGTCTAATCACTATAATGTCTTGTTAATCCAACTACAATATAAAGTCTTGTCTAACAACTATAATGTCTTGTTAGTCCAACTACAGTATAAAGTCTGGTCTAACCACTATGATGTCTTTTTAGTCCAACTACAGTATAAAGTCTGGTCTATCCACTATCATGTATTGTTAGTCCAACTACAATATAGAGTCTGGTCTAACCATTATAATGTCTTGTGAGTGCAACTACAATATAAAGTCTGGTCTAACCATTATGATGTCTTGTTAGTCCAACTACAGTATAGAGTCTGGTCTAACCATTATATGTCCTGTAAGTCCAACTTCAGTCTATAGTCTGGTCTAACCACTATAATGTCTTGTTAATCCAACTACAATATAAAGTCTTGTCTAACAACTATAATGACTTGTTAGTCCAACTACAATATATCGTCTGGTCTAACCACTATGATGTCTTGTTAGTCCAACTACAATATAAAGTCTGGTCTAATCACTATGATGTCTTGTTAGTCCAACTACAATATAAAGTCTGGTCTAATCACTATGATGACTTGTTAGTCCAACTACAATATAGTCTGGTCTAATCACTATGATGTCTTGTTAGTCCAACTACAGTATAGAGTCTGGTCTACCCACTATGATGTCTTGTTAGTCCAACTACAGTATAAAGTCTGGTCTACCCACTATAATGTCTTGTTAGTCAAACTACAGTATAGAGTCTGGTCTAACCACTATAATGTCATGTTAGCCCAACTACAGTATAAAGTCTTGTCTATCCATTATAATGTCTTGTTAGTCCAACTACAATATAAAGTCTGGTCTAACCACTATGATGTCTTGTTAGTCCAACTACAGTATAGAGTCTGGTCTAACCTCTATAATGTCTTGTTAGTCCAACTACAGTATAAAGTCTGGTCTAACCACTATAATGCCTTGTTAGTGCATCTACAATATAAAGTCTGGTCTAACCACTATAATGTCTTGTTAGTCCAACTACAATATAAAATCTGGTCTAACAACTAAAATGTCGTGTAAGTCCAATTACAATATACAGTCTGGTCTAACCACTATAATGTCTTGTTAGTCCAACTACAGTATAAAGCCTGGTCTAACCATTATGATGTCTTGTTAGTCCAACTACAGTATAAAGTCTGGTCTAACCACTATGATGTCTTGTTAGTCCAACTACAGTATAAAGTCTGGTCTAACCACTTTGATGTCTTGTTAGTCCAACTACAATATAAAGTCTGGTCTAATCACTATGATGACTTGTTAGTCCAACTACAATATAGTCTGGTCTAATCACTATGATGTCTTGTTAGTCCAACTACAGTATAGAGTCTGGTCTAACCATTATGATGTCTTGTTAGTCCAACTACAGTATAAAGTCTGGTCTAACCACTATAATGTCTTGTTAGTCCAACTACAATATAAAGTCTGGTCTAACCACTATAATGTCTTGTTAATCCAACTACAATATAAAGTCTTGTCTAACAACTATAATGTCTTGTTAGTCCAACTACAGTATAAAGTCTGGTCTAACCACTATGATGTCTTTTTAGTCCAACTACAGTATAAAGTCTTGTCTATCCATTATAATGTCTTGTTAGTCCAACTACAGTATAAAGCCTGGTCTAATCACTATAATGTCTTGTTAATCCAACTACAATATAAAGTCTTGTCTAACAACTATAATGTCTTGTTAGTCCAACTACAGTATAAAGTCTGGTCTAACCACTATGATGTCTTTTTAGTCCAACTACAGTATAAAGTCTGGTCTATCCACTATCATGTATTGTTAGTCCAACTACAATATAGAGTCTGGTCTAACCATTATAATGTCTTGTGAGTGCAACTACAATATAAAGTCTGGTCTAACCATTATGATGTCTTGTTAGTCCAACTACAGTATAGAGTCTGGTCTAACCATTATATGTCCTGTAAGTCCAACTTCAGTCTATAGTCTGGTCTAACCACTATAATGTCTTGTTAATCCAACTACAATATAAAGTCTTGTCTAACAACTATAATGACTTGTTAGTCCAACTACAATATATCGTCTGGTCTAACCACTATGATGTCTTGTTAGTCCAACTACAATATAAAGTCTGGTCTAATCACTATGATGTCTTGTTAGTCCAACTACAATATAAAGTCTGGTCTAATCACTATGATGACTTGTTAGTCCAACTACAATATAGTCTGGTCTAATCACTATGATGTCTTGTTAGTCCAACTACAGTATAGAGTCTGGTCTACCCACTATGATGTCTTGTTAGTCCAACTACAGTATAAAGTCTGGTCTACCCACTATAATGTCTTGTTAGTCAAACTACAGTATAGAGTCTGGTCTAACCACTATAATGTCATGTTAGCCCAACTACAGTATAAAGTCTTGTCTATCCATTATAATGTCTTGTTAGTCCAACTACAATATAAAGTCTGGTCTAACCACTATGATGTCTTGTTAGTCCAACTACAGTATAGAGTCTGGTCTAACCTCTATAATGTCTTGTTAGTCCAACTACAGTATAAAGTCTGGTCTAACCACTATAATGCCTTGTTAGTGCATCTACAATATAAAGTCTGGTCTAACCACTATAATGTCTTGTTAGTCCAACTACAATATAAAATCTGGTCTAACAACTAAAATGTCGTGTAAGTCCAATTACAATATACAGTCTGGTCTAACCACTATAATGTCTTGTTAGTCCAACTACAGTATAAAGCCTGGTCTAACCATTATGATGTCTTGTTAGTCCAACTACAGTATAAAGTCTGGTCTAACCACTATGATGTCTTGTTAGTCCAACTACAGTATAAAGTCTGGTCTAACCACTTTGATGTCTTGTTAGTCCAACTACAGTATAAAGTCTGGTCAACCCACTATAATGTCTTCTTAGTCCAACTACAATATAAAGTCTGGCCTAACCACTATAATGTCTTGTTAGTCCAACTACAGTATAGAGTCTGGTCTAACAACTAAAATGTCGTGTAAGTCCAATTACAATATAAAGTCTGGTCTAACCACTATAATCTCTTGTTAGTCCAACAATTGTCTTTTATTGCTTTGTTTATTTCAAGACACAGAAATATATTAAAATGTACAAAATCACACAACCGAAACTTACAAACACAAACAGCAGCAAAACATACAACATGTCACCAACATTAACCCCTCTGAATAAGGGGTAACATTAGGTTTTCATGTGTAGGTTAGGCATATATTTCTACACGGAAAACAAGCGTTTGCTTCTGGTGGTCAATATCGGTTTAAGGGTCACTACAGAAGAAAGACTTATATGTATCTATGAATTTCCCTCAAAATCTGTGTTATAGAAACCCAAGAACATAAATAAATAAATAAATAAATAAATAAATAAATAAATAAATAAATAAATAAATAAATAAATAAATAAATAAATAAATAAATAAATAAATAAATAAATAAATAAATACATACATGCATGCATGCATGCATGCATGCATGCATGCATGCATACATACATACATACATACATACATACATACATACATACATACATACATACAAACATACATACATATTTAAAATCTTTACGGGTGCTGATTGCTAGCAAATAATTTTTATTGTAATAAGATGGTTCTGATTTCTGGCAAATAATCTTTTGTGTTACGTGTGCTGATTTCTAATAAGCAAATAATTTTTGTTGTAATAAGATGGTTCCGATTCTGACAAATAATCTTTGTAATCTGCTATAAAAAAAATACGTGTTGTGATAAAATGGTGCTGATTGCTAGCAAACAATCTTTCTTGTGATAAAACGGCACTGGTTGCTTGAAAACAATATCTTTCGTCAAAAAACTAACTTCTAACAAACATTTTTTATTCTGACGAGTGTTGATTGCTTGGAAACAGTTGTTATTTTATAATCTGGTGCTGGTTTGTTTGTTTGTTTTTCTTACTATTTGTGTGGATTTTTTCATATCCCATTGTATCTAACTACCCTATAGTAATAACTGGTTAGTTCATTCATGGCTGAAATTGTATAACTCTATGATAACTCCAATATTAACCTATGGTTCAGAGGTATGGATCTCTGATTTTAAAGACAATTTTGAATTTCTTGAAAAGACTTATTTTGAAAAAACACAAAATATGATTCTGAAAGACATACAAGGGGTTCATGGTAAGTCTTCCAACACAGCAGTTAGATGTGAACTGGGCATGTTTCCATTGTATATCAAATGTTATTCTCTAAAGTATGGTTATTATATAAGACTATGTAATGTAGAAAGACAGTCTAGTGGTCCTTTGAGTTTACTTAAAGCAGCGTTTGAAGTGGATAAATCCTTCACAGATAAAGAAAATTCTTGGTCACAATGCTTGACTAAAATTTGTAAACATATAAAAATTGATTTTATGGATGTCTCAAAACTAGTATTTAAATCTAAAATACAAGAATTTTTTAAATCCAAAATATTAACTGAATTTTCTTATATAAAAAATGAATCTTTAGGAAAACTCTTATTTTACAGTAAAATCTTTACAGAATTTAAATTGGAAAATTATTTGAACTTTAGTGTCCCAATAGAAATAAGAAACAAATTAACAAAATTAAGAATAAGCGCCCATTCTTTAGCTATTGAAACTGGTAGATATTCAAAACCAAAAACTCCACCACAAGAAGATATTGCAAATTTTGTAAAAACCAAGTGGAAGACGAAACAGACTTCTAAATACTATGCCCCCAATATAAAACTTTGAAACAAAAACATACCTGCAGGATTTCAAGCTGGTCAGTATTTTCCTAATTTTCCTTATTTTTTACAAACAGCCCTAAAATTCCTAATTAAAGCTGTAAAATCCTTAAAAAGCCCCACCTTTTTGGTTAAAATCCTAATTTTTTTAATTAGGGCCCCGACACTTTGTGGCGGACGCCCTCTAGTGATCAGTCTGTCCGTCCGTCCGAAACTAATCATATCCGGGCTGTAACTTTTTAATCTTTAGAGGTAGGCTTTTGATATTTGGTATGTGGGTAGATAAGATCAAGGCGATGTGTCGCATACCATGGTTAATGACCTTTGACCTTGACCTCAGGATCAGCGGGGTCCACAGAGATGGATACCATCCCACTGATATCTAATTTTCAAAATTTCAAAAAAAAAAATAAATAAACATAAAATAGATTAAAGTTAAATGAAGCTAGCTTTAGTATACTTTCAAAAATAAGCATTTGCCACCCAAGAGACCATCCAAATGGTCTTCTGAATTGGTAATTAACTTTTGTATTATTGTTCTGTGCCCAAAATGGTGAGTAAATCTAATTTTTCAGCTTTAAATCATTAGAAAATAGAAAATTTTATCCCTTATTTTGGTTTAAAAACCCCCAAAAATTCCTAAAATTAGCCCTTATTTTTTGAGAATTTAGCCCTAAAAAAAGCCCTTATTTTTTGCAAAAAGAAGCCTGTAGCTGGTTTAACCCTTTTACAACCACTTTAGTATTTCGGATGAATTTATCTCAGATATATTAAATCCTAAATCCCTAACTATATTAAAAAGTCTTTATCATTTTATAAAAGAAGCCACTGTCTAATATATGTTTATCTTGCTTATCACTAAATATTATTAATCTTAGAATATATAACTATAATAACAGAACTACTATACACTTTCCTATGTTTATTTATAGTTTACTTATAATCTTATGCTTTATTATACATGTATTATGTCTATTTTAACATATTTCTGTTTCTTGGATCACGCCTCTATTGTGCTCTGTCTAATATATGTTTATCTTGCTTATCACTAAATATTATTAATCTTAGAATATATAACTATAATAACAGAACTACTATACACTTTCCTATGTTTATTTATAGTTTACTTATAATCTTATGCTTTATTATACATGTATTATGTCTATTTTAACATATTTCTGTTTCTTGGATCACGCCTCTATTGTGCTCTTTCCAATAAAATATTGAATTGAATTGAATTAATTTTTAGGTAAGTGTTCCATGGACGCTTCATGGAGACAGTAATACATATCAAGCACACCTTGCATGATTTAAGATGACTTACCTGTGCACATTTTTACCTGAATTTCATTTTACACCTGGCATAGATTGACACGGATGGCACTCTAAATAGCTGCAACATACATTTTTGCAGGTCAGTAGTATTTGAAATAATTCATAGCAAACCATCTTAGTTGCGCTAACGGGTTATGACCAAAATAAAATTGCAAATCTATCCTAGCAATCAATAAACTGTCCATTTTCACATGGACAGTCTGTACTAGTTTAGTACATGTATAGTCTGTCCCTGATTTTCAGTACTAAATAAAACACCTTCAAAATCTTTAAAATGCAACAAATTTCAAGAATTGTTTCAAAATGTTCTGGGGGAATGCCCCAGACCCCCATAATTATTTTATGAATCCACAATGTAACTAGTATAGCTACGCCCCTGGCCCCCACCAAAATTCCGTTTTGTTCTAATAGCATTCCTCTGGGTCATATAATTATATATTGGAAGCTAAAAAAATATCATCTTCAAAATAAATGTATGTTCGTAAAATTTTTTCGACGTAGTATGTACTAGTCTACCAGTGTATATTGATTTTTGTTAATACCCCTTAACCTTTGACCGAAGTAATCATACGTTAATTCTATTGGTGATTGTGGTAAGTTAAGTTAACACGTTTGTGACAACTTTTGGCGGTTTATAAAGAAAATGTCGTTTGTGTGGTATGTATGTAGTAATTCTATCAATTTCTTTATTTTTTCCTGTGGCACATTGTTTATGTTATATTTATAGCACGGACTTCTGAGTTAGACAGATACACCGTCGAGCGCTTTAGCGCGAGAAGGTGTATTTGTCTAACGAGGAAGGCGGTGCTATAAATGATTTGTAACATGAATAAGCCCCTAGATCCCGCCCATTAATAATTGGTTATAAATAAAGAGGGCGGTGTTAATTATGGTGCGACCGATATTCGACTAATCAAATGAAAAGCTAATATTGGAAGCTCGTGCTATCCTTTTGCAGTGAAAATCAATAAAATTTGACATAATTAAGGCGGAGTTTTACTGTGCATTATCAGATAATTGTAGTTGGTTATTGCATGGCTATTTTCCCTTGAGTTTAACAGGCACACATGACCTTTCATGCAATATTATACAAGTGTTTTAATTTAGAGCATACCTACTCGTCGTCTCTTGTTTATTCGTAAAAAAGAACAAAGGATTCATGTTACAATACTACTTGTAACATGAATCCTTTGTTCTTTTTTACGAATAAACAAGAGACGACGAGTAGGTATGCTCTAAATTAAAACACTTGTATAATATTGCATGAAAGGTCACGTGTGCCTGTTAAACTCAAGGGAAAATAGCCATGCAATAACCAACTACAATTATCCGATACTGCACAGTAAAACTCCGCCTTAATTATGTCAAATTTTATTGATTTTCACTGCAAAAGGATAGCACGAGCTTCCAATATTAGCTTTTCATTTGATTAGTCGAATATCGGTCGCACCATAATTAACACCGCCCTCTTTATTTATAACCAATTATTAATGGGCGGGATCTAGGGGCTTATTCATGTTACAAATCATTTATAGCACCGCCTTCCTCGTTAGACAAATACACCTTCTCGCGCTAAAGCGCTCGAAGGTGTATCTGTCTAACTCAGAAGTCCGTGCTATAAATATAACACAATAGGTCATAATACTAGAAAAGTTTACAATTTATCTAGTAAATTTGAATTTTGTGTTGATATAAACATTGTAGGTAACATTGCGTCCACAATACTGGGACGGTGCAAACTGTGCTGCTAAAACACGTGCATTAAAAACTAAATTAACAGAAACTAATTAATCCGGACAACACGACCTAGCACACAAGTGCAGTAATATGTTTATGAAATCTAAACATTTCCCGATGCATTAAAGCAATGTCCTAGTCTGAAGAATGACTTAAAACTGCTGAATTGTACATTCTGACGTTATTTGTTGTTGCTTTCGTTCATTTTGTGACGCAGCGTGTTTTTTAAAGAACTATTTGAAATATTATCACGGTTTCCATTAATTTCTAGTATAATTTTACAGCAACACGTTAGACCCGTAAGGGTCCTTAAATGAAAATGTAGGTGTGTTTGAATCGTTAATTTTGGCAGGTGTGTTCGAAACCTGTTGAAAACGAGAGTACTTCAAAATATATCAAAAAACAAAAACATAACCATTAGTTTAGTTAATCAAATAACAATTTAGATAAATAGACACAAAATATACATTGTTATTTCATGTTCAAAATTCAACAAATCAATTCTTGTTTTCAGACCCTTCGTAGTTATTTCCCTTGTTAAACCAGAAGACGCCATGATGGACAATGTTGGACAAGAAAGATGAACTTATTTAATTCATGTATCAGGTTTGAAATAGGCTTTATTGGTTAAAATATCAGACATATAACAATTTTATTTTCCAGTATTTCATAAGTAAGGAAGCTGAGGTTGCATAAATATTATGTTATTATCTACAAAAATTAGTGCAAAAAATGGTTATAGTTGACAAAACCAGCAATATTAATGCTCATCAGAATTGTAAGTCAGTGGGGATGCTATAACGACCAGCCAGATACTTACATCAGCCATTGAATGGAAGAAAGACTGTAAGCTTTGTTAATATGTACAATCAGTTTGATATCTTCATATTTGAATTCAAGATCAGTTATCAGATACCCCCTAACCCCCAACCCTCCCCCAACCCCCAAAATAAGAGAAGAAACATGATTCTTGAAGTGCAAATGAGACTATTCATAATTTTTAAACTGAATGATGGATGTTCATGATTTGTTCATGAACTGTAAATGAATTTTTAATGTCACAGTTCCTCAAAAGTTCTTGAGATGCAAATTAATTTATCACTGCAACTAATTGGGGAATGTTCATGAACATTCATGAATTAATCATAGACTTCTATGTGAATTAATATTGATAATTAAAAGAACCATACAACTATAATCTATTTGTAACCCAAGTTTGAAAAATTATACACTTCAGATATTCCTTGAGGCCTGCTTTCTTTTCAGAACTTTCTGAACATTTTATATTTTTTTGATGATTCCCTTTTTCTTGGCTTTTGGGAACTTTTGGCAGACAATATCTATTAACTTGTATAATTTATCTTGGTCCATCATTGGTCTTGGACCAACTGCTCCACATGTAGCTGTTTTTTTTTTGCCGGATATAGACTTGTTTGTAAATTTTTCTTCACAGAACAGTTCGTTTAAAAGAGTGTCCGCAGCTCCCTGCCAGGTTGTTTTCTGTGCCACCACTTCCATCAGCTCATGTTCATATTATTCTAACTTGAAATATACTTCAACGAGATGAATATTAGAACAATAATGTTGTACTTGATCACCTTGCTGATCTTTCTACAGTTGACTAGCATTGTCTTGAACAAAATTAATTGAATCAAAATTGTAAGTGTTGGATTTTTTCAAAAATCTTGATAATATTTTTTTTAAATTTTTTAATACATTTTTAATATGTCATTTTTAATTTAATGTATAATTTTTTTCTTTGCTTTTTTAATAGATTTGTCTTTTTGAAAATGTGCTATTAGCATTTTGTTTTCTTAAAAATTACAGAAATTAGCAGGTTTGGTTGATGCAAATTTGTTTGGTGAGGGGGGGGGGGGGGTATATAGGAATCACTCTGTCTGTCTGTCTGTCTTTCCACATCCCTTGTAAGAACAACTCCTCCTAAACCGCTTGATGAAATTTAATGAAACTTAGCATAAAGGAAGTACATTATATGTAGATGTGCATGTAGGATTTTTATTGACCTCGGATATCATTAAGAGAGATAATTGGACTTGAAAGTGAAGTAGGGGGGGGGGGGGGTATCGCTTTGTGAGTGTGCTCATAGTCCACACTTGTTAACATTGGAATCGGGTATAGTTCGGTGGCCAAAAATATGCGTAATGGTAACCAATTTAATTCTAAAAAAATTTCGTTTACAGAAATCTTTTGTTTTTGTGCTAGAAAGAAATTGGCTTGGTGATAATATATGCTTGCAATATGGCCATTTATGAAATTTATTTTATTTTACAATCAAAATATTACTTACAAATTTTCTAATTGAAATAAATTACAAAACATTATACAGTACGCCCAGAGTGTGTGGTCACTCAAACACTCAAATAAGAGAAATTTCTCGGAGTTGCACGGTGTATCACCGAAATTTTCTCGGAGAATCACAGTGTTTCAGAGTGTTGTTATCTATCACCACCTTAAAATTAATCCCCTTGATGTACCGACTTTCGGGTGTAACACGGTGTGACACTGTGTAACTGTTTTTCAGATTTTCAGGGTGTAGAAAATATATTGTATCGATTGTTTATTGAAAGCAAAGAACCAAATAATGTCTTGCTTTTCTCATTACTACAAAATTAAAATGTGTTCAATCTAGCGTCTTTAGTGGTTTCAACAACGTTAACAATTTGATTTATTGCAATCCTGGAAGTCTGAGGAGAGTGAGCTGTGCTTGCACTTCACGAATTTATTCAAATCGTGCGCATGCCTGGAAACCTATTTTTATTTATTTCTATTTCGGTCAGCATTCTATTTTCAAAACTATTTTACGTGAATAAGAATTTTTTTCAAACAGAACTTACTTTTTTTTCAATTTCGGCAATACTGAAGTTACTTTTATCCCGAATTATACTTTATGCAATGCACACGGTTTAACAGGTCAGTTGTGTATTTATGTACATGTTACATGTGGCTTTAGTCTAGAGTAGGGAGAAAAATATTTTAAGTGTATGCCTATTGTCAATTTTTTGGACAAACGAAAATAAATTTGCATATTATTTCAGTGAAAACATAATGAAACTAGAACGATAAAAACAACAATCATCGTTATACCGGTAACAGTTACTTGGCACATAAACCAATCGATCTATTTTCATATGTTCGATCTCTTCTTATTATCTCTTAATGATATATAATTGTTTTCGGGTAAATTGAGCAAAAAGGTAAAAACCATACTCTACAATATAGTTTACGTTGTAAGTGATAAAATGGCTAATTTAATGCTAAAGAAAATATTTCAATTACAGTTTTTCGTATTTGTTAAATCCTCATAGCTTTAAAATACATTTTTCTGTCCTGATCTAATAAGGAGTAGTAAAGATGAACAAAATTGTATATTAATGCGCTTTTGACCGCGCTTGATAGGATCATCGATTCAATTTTATTTCTTGGGATTATTTCACGATTTATAGGGTATGCTTCGTATTTTTTTTAATGCATTCTTATCTTTACAAAATAAAATGTATATATCGGTGTTTCTTTTATTAATTAGTTAGATAATTTGATAATAAAAAGGCATTTTTAGATTTTGTTACGTTATATTACGTAATGTATATGTTAGAAAGACTTGTTCAGTTCAATTTTATCATTATATTTTTTTGTTTGGATTATTTCATGCTTGATAGAGCAAGCTTCATATCTTTTTTGCATTCGTATCTTTACATAAAAATGTAGATGATTATAAATTTGACTTTATCGATAATTTTCAATTTTATTTCTTTTGTTATGTCAGAATTTCTAGGGTACTTAAGCCTTGTAGTTTTTATGCAGTTTCTAATCTTCACATAATAGAATGTGAATGTATTTGTTTTAATGGGAATTGATAAGTCATGATTTGATAAAAAATAATGCATTTTAAAATTTTGTAGTATTACGTAATGCATGACCGATAATTTTCAGTATTATTTCTGGATTATTTCATAATTAGGGTAGAAAATGAAACATTTATGTAGAAATTCATCAATCTTGAACATTAAATTTAATTTCCCTGGGTTTTGATTATTTACGATTTCGAAATCCGAAACTCTCTCGCACGAGATTGGCCGAGAACGAGGCGTGTGTGTGTGTGCATGGTGGGGGTGAGGGGTAAGAGATATTTCTGTGATGTAATTGTAAATTGTAAATTAGATGTGCCTTGTTTATTTGCTAATTGCTTATTTATGACACTGAACTTTAATGAAAGGTATAAATGGAAGACCATTTAGACTCGCATAATTAGCCACGAAAATGCCAATTTAGATTATGATTTTTATACAAAAATAAGATTTTAAAACAGGCATGTTATTTTAAGAAATTTGATTTCTGAATGAGTGAAAAATGTCATAGACATTGGTAGGGAAAATAAATTTCTTTATAATAAGAAAAAAAACACAAAAGGTTTGCATTTTTATTTAATATAAGATTTAAAAAAATTTTATGTAGAACTATTTTAAAGAAGCAGTTATATTTAGATACTTATAGAATTATATTAAACCTACCTCTAAGATCGTATATGAAGTCCTTTAAACAAACAGAAATTAAAAAAAGCTATATGAAATTTTGAAAAATAATAATACAATATAAAAACTAAAAGCTAAATGAAATTTTAAAAAATGTATATAAAAATACAATAGAAAAACAATTCAGTTACATTCCAATAAAGGTCATCAACAGTTGTAATAGTTGAAAATAATTCTAGAAGTTAATAATCTCATAAATTGTTTTGCAAAAACAGAGGCATATAATTACATGTCTCTGGCAAAAATAAGACTCTTCTATATATATTTTTTTATTTTACAGTCTGAAAATATTATTAAGTTCGTAGCAATGTTTATGCAAATGAACGTTAGTTTGACGTTTGAATACATTTTAATTGCAATTTTTTTGAAAAACAATTTTAATTACTGTAAAATTAAATCAATTGAAATTGTAACTTGTCGGTATTTTTCTTTGATCTTCAGAGGATGCCCGACGGAAGTACGCGATAACTGTCGATCTTACCGCCCTTTTTTCCCCACAGAACCACGTGATTATGTGATGTATAATAATAATAATAATAATAATAAATTCTTTATTTAACGAAGGTAACTCATTTAACAATACAATGTTAATCTCACTAGAGGCCTTCACATAAGGTTTATTCACGTTTCTCCAACTTTTGATAATTAACTATAACAACATCCAATTAGGGGTGGGGATTAGGGGGCCATCATAAGGATAGCTACCTGTTCAGTAGTATACATATATAAGATAATATTTTGTTCCTTTGTTTTATTTCGAGTCTATTTTTTTCTGTGTAAAGTTCTTTTTATTTTATTTTCATAAATAGTATTTTTGTTTCTCATCATAAAATGTTCATATAATTTTTTTGTAATTATAATATAATTTTATTAAGTATTTATTTTTGTACTAGTATTCCATAACAAGATATTTATATTTACATAACAATATAAGGAAATAAAAAGCATTGGAAAGCACTGTCTATTACATGTATTAGCACTGAATACATTTCACTGCAAAGTTACTGGCGAAGCTCCATGCGAATACAAAAGGATGCTTGGTCTGCGTAGTCTTGGACTGTCATCTGTTGGTCAAGGAATCTGCTTGAGTGTGCTGAGTCTTGTGTCGATGTCTCTGTACTTCTTCTGTTTTGGTCTGGTTGTTGCTCCCGATGATACTTGAATGTCGTTTGCCTCTGTGTTCGCCTGCGTATTCTTCAGAATCTCTATCAGCTGGAATATGTTGGGGTGAGCGTGTCTTACAAGTTTCTTTAGTTTGCTGTACCATCCTTCTAGGTGGTTGTTGGTGCGTGGTCCTTCGTTGGTGAAATGATTCCATTCGTCTCTGTCTTGGCCCTCTACCCATTGAGTGGTAACGTAGTCTGCGAAGTCGGTGGTGTCCATGGGTATAACTTCTGCGTCTTCTAAGGCGTTGAACCATACATCTTCTACTAGTGCTGTCGGTATCAGTGAGAGTACGGCCGTGCGTCTTACTAGGAGTTTTAGGTCATGATTCTCTTTGTAGTTGGTCGCCAGCCCGAGTTTCTGTACTTTCCGCCAGATGCATTGTGTGTAGTGGAAGAAGCAGCTCTTGAGTGTGAAAAAAAATTAAGACAGTTATTGAATTTTAAATATTTTTTATTTAATAATTTTCAAATATTTTATTCATCTCTTACATTTATGCAAAGGAAACTAAATGATGAAGAAAATATTCAATTATAAAATAAAAATATCTGCTTATTTAACATATAAGAATACTAGTTTTATTAACATCAATATATTCTTAAATTATATTCACATTCTCTTATGCTACTAAAAAACGTATTTTTTCCTACATACTTTACAGGTAAAAATCTTAGCAATCCTTTTGATGGCTCCCTAATCCCCACCCCTAATTGGATGTTGTTATAGTTAATTATCAAAAGTTGGAGAAACGTGAACACACCTCACATAAAAAGGTCAATGTGTTGTTATTGTACGGTAAACATTTGTCTTTCCTACACATTGCTTTTTTGATTACAATACTCTTCTCAAAGTTGAGATATTATAATCAAGATGATTATTTCTTGCCTTGCACAATCGTCTATATTTGTAACCTTTTACAGCATATAATGAAATTTGAAATAAAACAAGTTGAAAAAAAACTATTAAAACCAAATCGGATACACCTTTAACATATAAATCGAACATCTCTGGATATGGGGGTAACCCATATCATTTCTTGTTATCTCTAATATGGGTGAAATTCGGTGTAAAAAAATTGACAATTTTTAATGTGTATGCGGATAATGTTTTTTAAATGAATCTTCTATTTTTATTTCTTGGTTTTGGTACATTAAAGATGTAAATGTATATTTGTCCTCGATTACTTTCTGCTGACCGCGTGGTTAAACAGTTGTGTATTTATTTTTGTCACGTGCACCTTGTCTAGAGAAAACGTTAACATTAGTGTATTGCCGGCAAAAAAACACAGTGCAAAAAAACGAATTGATATGATGTATATGAAATAATAAGGACAAAACACATCATCACTGGTATACCATTTGTTACTTGAACTAAGGACTGTATATTGTCTTTTTCTTTAATTACCGTATATCAAGTTGTTCTTAAAAAAATCAGTTCTAGTGCAAGTTCCGATTTATTTACGAAAATTATTAAAAATTTTAAAGTTCTAAATTCTTCGTATTGACATGACTTTACCATTCTATAGCTGTTGGTAATGCAAGAGTGACTAAAAACAAATTGAATAAACAATTATTTTTTGCAATTTGGGGTAGAGATAAGTTGTGGGTGATTTTGAGTGTCTACACTCAAAATTTTTGGTGTAACACCGTGAAACACTCTACACTGTGTAGAGTGTTTGAGTGACCATACACTCTGGGCGTACTGTAGGAAATCAATAGAAGAAGACCCCAAGCCATCTTAAGAATTGTTCTAACTGCTAACAACTGCATATAACATAGACATTATAATCAAACTTGCAAATAAATTTGGTGAATTTCTGAGGCTTTTAAATTTTGAAATTAGTTCTACAATAAATTGTTATTGTATAAAATTTATAATTATTATTGTTTCAAAAGTAATTTGTATTTAAAACAGAATTCTGTTTTTGTAACCACATTTGTGTTAGTGTGGCTATTATTATAACAGAATTATTTTATTGACTAAATTTTTTAATAGCTTTTTATAGGTAGTTTGTGTCAATTTTTTTCAGAATTGTTTAATTTCAAGTTAACAAGAGTCAGCTGTTTTCTTTTTGTAACAACATTTGTGTTAGTGTGGCTGTTATTATAACAGAATTATTTTATTGACTAAATTTTTTAATAACTTTAGGTAGTTTGTGTCATTTTTTTTCAGAATTGCTTAATTTCAAGAGTCAGCTGTATTCTTTTTGTAACCACAATTTCCAGTTTGTCATGAATTCATTATTTCTGGTCACATTTTAGATTTTTATCATTTCTGGCCATATTTGTATGCTTTCCATTCATTCCTACTTGCTCTCTTTTATCATTCTGAAGTCACTAAGTTCATATTATTCTGATTATTAATCCTTGTCACATTATTCTGCAACTATTCAATTCTTGTAAGTCTATCCCTTATGTCTAAGGTGTTTTTTGAACATGTTTAAGTCATTTCAATAAACTTAATTGTTAACATATGGACTAATAGTCTATACAGACTTGTGCTGTCACTTGGCATTCATTGTCACATAAATTTTTTTTAATCAAAACTGTAAGTGGTCTTGAGGGGTTTAATTCCAGTTTAATCCAAAATTCACTATATGGAAGTAAGTAGAGAGAATAATGGTGGTGTATGTGTGGGGGTGCTGTAGTGTGAGGAATTTGACCAACTAGAAAAGCCATGTATGGAGGCCAAAATTCTGTGTCTTATATCATGATGACCAGACAACCAGCATCCTCTGATTCAAGCTAATCTGATTTCCTCCAGGTCTTGCCTGTCCAGTCAATAAATTTGTCCTCCGATCTATTTTTCTGTCTGCCTCTTCTCCAAACTGTGCCTAGCATGATTTTGAGGCCCTACTGATCACGTAACATGCCCATGCCATCATTTCTTTAGGTTTGTTTGTTTGTATTGGGGAGGAAGCCGGAGTACCAGGAGAAAACCCAGACCTTCTGTAGGAAAACTTGCAACCCTTGTTTTACATTTGTATATTGTTGCCTGGCGTGCCTGATTATACTTTTCAATAACTTTATTTCAGAATATTTCATTTTGGTCATTAAAACTGACGATGTTGCTTCATTTATAGGACCTGGAAAAATTATTTAAACTCCTTGGAAAGTCCTTGAAAAATCTCCTAACTACACAACTGCAAGTGCTCATCTGGGACAGGTTTATACCTCCAGGCAAGATAAGCCATATCCTATTTCAATACCATAAGAACTTGTATGTAGCTTGGCACATGCATAAGTACTGGTATAGATGGTTCATCCCTGCAAGCCATGGAAGTCAGGTCCTGTTTCTACACCCTGGAACTATTTAGGTGCAGAGAGTAGGTCCTTTGGATATTTTTGATTTGGCAGACCATAGATCTACTAGTATGATCCGCCAAATAACAAAAATGCCAAAGGACCTAAAGAGCTATGGTTCCGCAGCTACAGAGAGTAGTGCTAATGTATTTCTATCATTACAGGGCAGAAAAGCCAGTTCCCATTTCTATTCTGTGTGTCTGGTTCCCTGTTGAAACTGGTATCTCAAAAATTAGCCTGGTCATCCCAACTTTTTCTCTTTATACCTCTTTAGCTTCTTCTTTTAAGACTTGTAAAACCAGACCCCTTTTTTAGCTCACCTGACCCAAAGGGTCATGTGAGCTATTGTTATCACTTTGCGTCCGTCGGCGTCGTCGTCGTCCTCGTCGGCGTCTGTAAACTTTTTACATTTTAATCTTCTTCTCTGAAACCACTTGGCCAATTGAAACCAAACTTGGCCATAATGTTCATTGGATGGACCTTTACAAAGTTTGTGTTTTTTATTTTGATTGGTAAACCAATATGGCCGCCACCTCAAGACTTAGTTTAACATAGGACCCTATGGGAAAAAAGTTTAAAAGGGCTTCTTCTCTGAAACCGTTTAATCAATCAAAACAAATCTTACTAGTAATATTGGTTGGATGGCCTCTATTAAGTTTGTGTTTTTGATGGGAATTGGAAATTCAAAATTGCCGCCACCGCAGGACTTAGTTTAACATAGAACCCTATGGGAAAAAGTTTTAAAAGGCTTCTTCTCTGAAACCAGTTAATCAATTGAAACAAAAACTTACTAGCAATATTGTTTAGATGGTCCTCTATAAAGTTTGTGTTTTTTATGGCAATTTGGAAATTCAAAATGGCTGCCACCGCAGGACTTAATTTAACATAGGACCCTATGGGAAAAAGTTTGAAAGGCTTCTTTTCTGAAACCGGTCAACCAATGGAAACAAAACTTACTAGCAATATTGTTTGGATGGTCCTCTATAAAGTTAATGTTTTTTTATCCCAATCGGAAATTCAAAATGGCCGCCACCGCAGGACTTGGTTTAACATTCAACCCTATGAGAAAAAAGTTTAAAAGGGCTTCTTCTCTGAAACCGTTTAACCAATCAAAACAAAACTTACTAGCAATATTGTTTGGATGGTCCTCTATAAAGTTTATGTTTTTTATGGCAATTGGGAATTCAAAATGGCCGCTACCGCAGGACTTAGTTTAGCATAGGACCCTATGGGAAAAAGTTTTTAAAGGCTTCTTCTCTGAAACCGGTTAATCAATGGAAACAAAAACTTACTAGCAATATTGTTTGGATGGTCCTCTATAAAGTTTATGTTTTTTATGGCAATTGGAAATTCAAAATGGCCGCTACCGCAGGACTTAGTTTAACATACTAGTAGGACCCTATGGGAAAAAAATTTTAAAGGCTTCTTCTCTGAAACCGGTTAATCAATTGAAACAAAAACTTACTAGCAATATTGTTTGGATGGTCCTTTATAAAGTTTATGTTTTTTATGGCAATTGGAAATTCAAAATGGCCACCACTGCCGCAGGACTTAGTTTAACATTGGACCCTATGGGCAAATAAAAAAAATCTTCTCTATACAACCGGTTAACCAATGAAACAAAGCTTTCTAGTAATATTGTTTGGATGGTCCTAATTAAAGTTTATTGAAAATTACAGGAATAACTTTAACATCAGGGAAATGCCATCTTCATTTCCTATAAAATCAGGTGAGCGATACAGGCTCTTAAGAGCCTCTGGTTAGCTCACCTGACCCAAAGGGTCAGGTGAGCTATTGTTATCACTTTGCGTCCGTTGGCGGCGTCTGTAAACTTTTTACATTTTAATCTTCTTCTCTGAAACCACTTGGCCAATTGCAACCAAACTTGGCCATAATGTTCATTGGATGGACCTTTACAAAGTTTGTGTTTTTTATTTTGATTGGTAAACCAATATGGCCGCCACCTCAAGACTTAGTTTAACATAGGACCCTATGGGAAAAAAGTTTAAAAGGGCTTCTTCTCTGAAACCGTTTAACCAATCAAAACAAAACTTACTAGCAATATTGTTTGGATGGTCCTCTATAAAGTTTGTGTTTTTTATGGCAATTGGAAATTCAAAATGGCTGCCACCGCAGGACTTAATTTAACATTGGACCCTATGGGAAAAAGTTTAAAAGGCTTCTTCTCTGAAACCGGTGAACCAATGGAAACAAAACTTACTAGCTATATTGTTTAGATGGTCCTCTATAAAGTTTGTGTTTTTTATCCCTATAGGAAATTCAAAATGGCCACCACCGCAGGACTTTGTTTAACATTGAACCCTATGGGAAAAAAGTTTAAAATGGCTTCTTCTCTGAAACCAGTTAACCAATCGAATCAAAACTTACTACCAATATTGTTTGGATGGTCCTTTATAAAGTTAAGGTTTTTTATGCCTATTGGAAAATCAAAATGGATGCCACCAAAGGACTTAGTTTAACATAGGACCCTATGGGGAAAAGTTAAAAAAGGCGTCTTCTCTGAAACTGGTTAGCCAATGTAAACAATACTTACTACTGATATTGTTTGGATGGTCCT
Organism: Limnoperna fortunei; assembly: GCA_944474755.1. NCBI lineage: Eukaryota > Metazoa > Mollusca > Bivalvia > Mytilida > Modiolidae > Limnoperna > Limnoperna fortunei. Next base: position 43,459,083 of record OX104122.1, on the reverse strand, counting down.
CTATAAAGTTTATGTTTTTTATGACAATTGGAAATTCAAAATGGCCACCAACGCAGGATGTAGTTTAACATTGGACCCTATGAGAAAAAAGTTTAAAAGGGCTTCTTCTCTGAAACCATTTAACCAATCAAAACAAAACTTACTAGCAATATTGTTTGGAAGGTCCTGTATAAAGTTTGTGTTTTTTATGGCAATTGGAAATTCAAAATGGCCGCTACCGCAGGACTTAGTTTAACATAGGACCCTATGGGAAAAAGTTTTTTAAGGCTTCTTCTCTGAAACCGGTTAATAAATGGAAACAAAAACTTACTAGCAATATTGTTTGGATGGTCCTCTATAAAGTTTATGTTTTTTATGGCAATTGGAAATTCAAAATGGCCGCCACCGCCGCAGGACTTAGTTTAACATAGAACCCTATGGGCAAATTAAAAAAATCTCTATACAACCGGTTAACCAATGGAAACAAAGGTTTTTAGTAATATTGTTTGGATGGTCCTATTTAAAGTTTATTGAAAATTATAGGACTTACTTTAACATTTTCATTGCCTATAAAATCAGGTGAGCGATACAGGCTCTTAAGTGTTTACACCCTCATGTTCAACTGCAAATAATTGATAAGGTTGTATGTGAGGCAAGAAAAAACTTGTGACATCCAGTAGTAAAGGGGGTTGGAATGCAATCTGTGCAAGGGAAAAACTGCAAGACAGGAACATGTAGTGAATTGACAAAGTACTAGTAGGGGGAATTTGGAAACACAAAGGTTGGTGGTGGGGGATGGCTTGGTGAAGGTCATCATGCAGATGTACCTGGTAGCGTCTAAAACCAGTTTACACCTTGGATAACACCAATATTCAGATTACTGGCATGACATGTGATAGGTGAAATGAAAGGTATATATGAGATCACAAGGTGACAGCCATCGCCTAGATGTTTACTGTAACACCTGGGCACACATTCTATTCCCTATTGTGGAAAATTTTCCACAGGGTTTATTAAATATGCTGTTGTGTTCGGTTAAGATTATAACATATAATTATACTACACACCGTACAACCAGGATGTTAGATACGGTCAAAGAGTTCAAAGTTGATGTTGATTGTATCATTTTACTTTATACCTGTTGATGATTTAAGTAACTCAATAAAATACAGGTAAAGGCTATGGATTATACATAGAGGAGTTTCATTGCATCCAATGGCATTTGATTAAAATAAATGTAGTACCATTTGAACTTCGGGAGCTCAAATTAGAATTTCTGTTATCCATTACTATCCTGTAACCTTTTACAATAAAACCAGTTTTCTTAAACACAGTTTATGTGATGGTCAGACTCAGATGATAAGAATTCTAAATCACCATGAATGACTTGTATCTAACAATATTTGTCATCGGTTTGAAACAGTGATCATCTCTTACAATATAGAAGCTATGCAGGTAACAATTTCTAACAAGATGTCTCAATTTCTCAGGTAATAATTATGTCATGAATAGTGCCTCCTGGTGATAACAAATAATGTAATATCAATTTATTTATTAATTTAAAATATCAAGCTGATAATAAAATCCTTAAGACAGCACATTCCAATCAGACATCAAGAGGGACTTGGATGTTAATTGACACTTGCATTTTATGGAAAAAACTGCATAAGCAGAGAATAGTTTATTTCCAATAATTTTGATCCAAAAACAGCCATACATGTTTTAGAAAATCTAACCTACCACAGTATTACCAAAATTTCTTGAAACTATCAAACTTTGGGTGCACAAATTTTGTTGACCTTTTCCTCTTTCAGGTTTGAGTTGTCAATGTTCATGGTTGTACAGCGTGTAAGTGGTGTAAAACCTCACAAACAAACAAACAAACAAACAAACAAACAAACAAACAAACAACTGTGATTCATTTGTCAAACTTATTAAATCATAGAATGTTTTGTGAACATTTAAACCTCAAGTTTTTCTAACCTTATTAAATTTTGATCTCTCATTACTGCCATTTTAATCTGGCACTGATTGCTGAATATTAAAAGAGCATTTTTGAAACATGCAAAGTGGGTGAACTATGTAATTTTTGATTGTTTGAACAAAAGTTCAATCTGACATGACCAGTACATTGTAATGCTGTTATATCTCTCATGTGATATTCATTTAAATGAGAGCAATGAGAGCTTGAATTATAATTAGATGTTACAACGACAAGTCAGTGGGCATATAACTTAGTCTGTTTGTGGCTCCATACAGATTGGGGTGTATTTCCGCCATGAACTATATTCTCTTACAATTGTTAGAATGTTTGTATTGAAGGTAAGCCAGGCCAACAGATTTAGATTTTTGTGAAGTATTCTTAAAACTAGACACAATTGGACTTGAAGTTTGCAGGCTAGGTAGCTGTGATAGGGTATTCCATGTCCTGCTATCTTCTCTTTCATTAGGGCCATGGTAATTTAAGTGGTGGCAGCCCTACAGTGATCAGACTGTCTGTTAATTAGTCTGTCCATCAGTCCGTAACAAATCATGTCCAGGCTGTAAGTTTTTTTCTTTTAATGTAGGGTTTTGATATTTGCCGTGTGGATAGATGATTGGGTGGCATCACTTATCCCATGTTTGGTGAACATTGACATTAAAGTATGACATCAAGTTCACATTTGAATTTTTTGAATAACAAATGTCCAACTTTTTTCAAATTTTTAACAAATTCATATGAAAATAAATGTGTACATGCAATTATTGGCTAACCAATCTGTTCTTGCAATTTTCTAATTGCAACCGTAATATTTACAGCACTTAAAATTTTCTTTTATAAAATTTGATTCTTCTTTTTGTATGTTACTTAAAATGAATAATCGTTTCCTTCCTTCATTCATTCTTTATTTCCTCTTTAAAGAGATTCAATTAATGAACACAACATGGAAGGGAACAACAAAAAATAATAAAATAGGGATTTCTGTATAATATTTAGCCACACATTGGGTTTTATGGGCATGACACAATTTTGTAAAGTCAATCAATTGATCATCACTGTGTTTTATTCGGTCACCTCCGCAATAACACTTGAAATTGTTCCTCGTGATCATAACTGTGTGGTTCAATAAACTAATCCAGCGGACAATTGTCAATTACTATATTCAACCAAACATCCTGGAGAAGCAAAGTTGATGGAGAATTTTGACATGTATGAATATAAACATTTTCATATAATCTATTGCAATTCGCTCATAAACCATTGGAAGAATTTGGTATTTCAGACCAAAGTTGTGTTATAAAGTAAGTTGGTCTGATTTCCATAAAAGTTTGCAACTGTTTCTAGGAGTGTGCCAACTGGACACTTTGATGAAATTTTCTAAATCTGGAAAAATCTTTGTCTTTGCTTATTCTATTATGCCAATCTGAAGTGTGTTTTCCAAAATTGCTGTGTACAGTTTTTCTCCACACATCTTTTTTAGGAAAATAACCATCTAACATATATTCCAAAGTATATATAAAGAGTCCATATTTAAAGAGAATATCTATAATATCTGGAAGAAACCCTTTATCTATCATAAACAAAAAAAGTCTTATCACGAAAATATATTTAGACAGATAGGTTTCGTCCATAACGCACACCTTACTAAGGAATAACAACTTCTTTTTAGCATCAATAGCATGTAATCCAAGTAATCCACAAATATCGGATCTTGTTAGCATTTTGCGATTAAAAATATCATTGATATATTATAATGAATAGTTGAAATTTGTTTAATGTCAACCAATCACATCATTTCAAGTTAGTCCTCATTTCACAACCATAGAGGTCAGTTGGCAGGACAACAGTCTTATAAAGTTTAACAAATTAATAGACAGCTTTGTAAAGTACAATGAAATTCCATTCAGTGTGAAGTATGCATTTCTTCCTTTTCTGCACACATTCACAGTTCTATCAATCAACAACAATTTATAGTTTATCTCAATTCCAAGATGACAGTAAATTTCTGCTTTTGGAATTAGTTCATCACTGATGTTCCATATGAACAATTTATATTACAGTCCCTTCATTTTGCAGCAAATTGCAGAATACAAGATTTGTCCGCATTGAAACAAAAATGCCACTTATTAGAAAAATGTACAGAAGTATCAAGCATTTTTTGTCATTGGTCTTTACGGTACTATGCTTTCATTATTAGATACAGTGAAAAAAGTAATAATAAAAGGTCAAAGGTTACATTGCAAATGTTACCCAGACTTGATCATATATAAAAATATGCCAAAAATGTTTTTATTATAATGGTAAGCAGGTCTTCAATTGTTGTAGGACTTAATAACTGTTTATATATTATGTAAAACACTATAAATTTGTAAATTATTGATCACAAAATTATAAAAATATGAAGAAAAAAAAAAAAAAAAAAAGAAAAAAAATAAATAAATAAAAAAACAAAACAAAAAATAGGAAATTGTAAATATGTAAAATTGTAAATTATTGATCACAAAAAAAGGGAAAATGGTAATGTGTAAATTATTTGATCACAAAATTATAAAACAACAAAAAAAATATTTCTTTAAATTAGTAAGTTGCAGGAAATTATAAATATGTATATTATTGATCAAAACATTATAAAACAGAAAAAATACAGAAAAAGGAATGAAAAGAAAAATGGTAAATATGTAAATTATTAATCACAAAATAATAAAACTAACTACTAAAAATTAATAATTAATTAAATGGAAATTATACAATTAGATATGGGGAATAGGATATTATGGAAGAGTGCTACTCATAACTTGCTGCTTTAAACCTTATTTTTACTTGCAGCAGATTGGTCTAATTGATTTATAGTTAGTAAGCAGTGATTCAGAATACTGGGGACCATACTGGGAAGGGTCACTTATTAAGGTTTTTCTCGTAATTTGGAAACCTTGACCTTGGACTGCCATGCTCTTGCACTTTAAAAGACCCCTGCTATAGGTTTCAAAAAAGATGCTCACTGTAGCAGCTACAAAAGGTTAAATAACCCCACCCCCACCATTAGACCATACGTTTTAGTAGCAGTCAAAATTGTGTCCCCTATTTTTACACCCCTATGGCATGTAGGTAGATAAATTGAAGGTGATGTGTCAGATACCATTGTTGATTCCCTTTGACCAGAAGGTCAGCAGTGTGCACAGAGATGAATACCATCTCACTGATATCTAGTTGGTTGTTTGTTCTGGTTTTATAGCTGCAATATCAGTCAAAATCAATCAATCAATCAATCAATCAATCAATCAAATCTATCTAAAGTTTTAGCTGAGTTTTTTTTCATTTTCATTCTATCAAATCTTTAGAAAGGTCTTGAAAATTGAAAGTATTTTTTAAAACTCGAGCACAATATGGGAGCTTGGGGGTGGGCAGTATATTACTCCTCCTATTGGTTATTTCCTAGAGTTTAGCCTTGATGCCAAGGTTTTTGTTTCTGCATGAATGCAGCTGTATTATTAGAATAAACTACTTTAGGAATCAAATGTCAGAGTTACAAGTGTTTATTAATATTAATGTTGATAAGAAACGTCACCTTGTCATCTGATCATACTCCTCACCTTTTCAACATTTGAACAAAACGGCTGACCTAGGGTAAGTAAATGGTAAGTATTTAAACTGCTGACCATATTATACGGTAAGTATTAAAACCAGTTTTGTGTTCTTTTAAGGCTCAATGGGTACCATTTCAGTTCAGAAATACTTTACAATCACTATAAAAGGCTTAAAGTTAACATTTTATGTCTATTTAGGTCTTTCAAGTGAATGTTATATTTTTTGACACATCAGGAAACAGACAGAATGGGAAAGGGGGATTGGGATGGTAATCCGTCTACATGTTTTGTTTCCTTTTGGTGATTTGTTATGACATCAGATGGTTGCTTTGCTCATTAGTTACTTTAGACTTTGTAAAGATAAAAAAAATCAAATTAAAAAAAAAACTGAACTAAAAAAACAAAAAGAGTGAAAAAAAATGAAAAGAGAGAAAAAAACATTAGAGAAAAAAACAAAAATAAAAAAGAGAAAGATAAAGAATAATCAAGAAAAAAAGTAAAAAAAAGAAGAGAAAAAAAAAGAAATGTATAAACGAAGTTTCAAGTAACTGTGTTTAAAGGGTTAGGTAGAGTACAATGCATTTTAATAAATATAAAGCTATTTGGACATCTGTTATTTTTTTTTTTCATTGATATTGGAGTTACCTCCATTTTATGTATTGTGTTTATATATGACATTTCTGTACCAGTTCAGCTAATAAAAAAATGAACTTACATTACATTGAGAACTTGACATCTCTATCTGAGAAATTTGAAACTAACTTGGTGTCATTTGAAAATCTGTGTTCAGCATGTGAAGTTCTTAAAGTATAGTAAACAGCTTTTTGCCACAGGAAACTTCCATGTAATATCCAGTTCAGACAGTTGGACTTGGGATTGGAAAGAAATGGGGAGAAGACCTTAGTCCAACTACTGTCTGTAGCTTGGTATGAAGTTCCTTTGTGCTTTAACAAAATTACAGTAGAATATGCTTACAAACAAATTTGAATATAAAATGTTGTTGGTATCGTCAACATTAAATTGGTAAATTCGGATAAGAAAAACTTATGATGTAACATACATTTCCAGTTCATCTCTCAGTTTTACTGTAATTTACAAATTGCATCAGTTGCTAGTTACTTTAAGCTCTGTACCAAAAAAAAACTTGGAATACAGACTTTAAAGTATCTTGTTTTCAAGGATTGGATAATTAAAAATGCAACTGATGTTTTTGTTGAGTTTTCTCCCATTGTATATACATTATTTGTGAACAAAAGTATTTTTAGAACATGTTTGTTTGTTTTGTGTAAAATTATTGTTTGTGTTATGTATGCTTTTACTGGATATATTACATCAGTTGCTAAATTCTTTAAGCTCTGTACCAAAAAAAAACTTAGAATACAGAGTTTAAAGTAATTTTTGGACATCTCAATAAACTTTCAATTCTTTACCACAAAAAACTTGGAATAGTACAGAGTTTTCAAAAGATGGCTAATTAAAAATCACTTGCAGCTGATGTTTGTTTGTGTTGTGTAAAACTTGCGTTTGTGCATGTTATGTATGTTTTTACTGCAATTTATAATTTACAAATTACATCAGTTGCTAACTACTTAAAGCTCTGTACCAAAAAAAAACTTGGAATACAGAGTTTAAAGTAATTTTTGGACATCTCAATAAACTTTCAATTCTTTACCACAAAAAACTTGGAATAGTACAGAGTTTTCAAAAGATGGCTAATTAAAAATCACTTGCAGCTGATGTTTGTTTGTGTTGTGTAAAACTTGCGTTTGTGCATGTTATGTATGTTTTTACTGCAATTTATAATTTACAAATTACATCAGTTGCTAACTACTTAAAGCTCTGTACCAAAAAAAAAAAAACTAGTTTCTTCTTACCTGTTGTGTATTTTCTGTGTTTCCAGCATTTGGCTATTAAGTGATATATTTTTACACATATATTAATAAAATGTTAAGCTTGTAACTGTTGTTTTGGAGTTGTCTCCAATTGTACATGTAAAATATTTTTGCTGTTGTATATTTTACGTAAATTTATTTGTGCAGGACATACATTTTTTAACCTGCTAATTAAATTTCTATATCAAAACTAACTTGGAATATACAGTTTAAATTTACTTATTTTTCAAGGCTTTCAAAATTAGGGATATATTCTAAGTAATATTTATTTAATTCCAAATTATTTTCATTTTAACTTTTTAGAAAATATTAAAAGTTTATTCTCTTCCCGTGTTTATGATATGAAATAAGTAAAAAGGTATATCTTGGTGCAGACAACCAGAGGCATATTTTGGGGCAGACAACCAGAGGCTTATCGCGGGGCTGACAACCAATGGATTTCTCAGGGCAGACAACCATAGGCATATACTAGTATCTCAGGGTGGACAAGAATCAGCTCATGGCAAACAACTATAGTTATATCTCCGGGCTGACAACCAGAAACTATGACATGCTACTAACTGCAGAAATGTTTTGATTATTTAATTTCCAAGCAGACAAAAAAAGATAAAGAAAACAGATATAATTACAATTAATTAATTTGAATGCAGTATGGATTGTCAAACATTAGGAGCAGATTGTAGCTGTTTGAAAAGATTTAAAGGACAACTGTGATGATTTAAAGATATATTTAAGGTAAATATGCTTTGAATATGTTATAACCATATATCTGTTTAATACCACTTGCAGCATTTTTAAGCCATATTTAGGAGGGAGGTAACCCACAGAGAAGTTTTTGTAACAAATTTAACTCATGATGTAATTGGTGGGTCATTAATGTACAACAACAATCAATCAATCATACATTTATACACACGTTCTATCACTGTAATTGTACTGGTATTGTGCTATGTAAGGCTAAAATAGATGTAAATGTAGGTTCAATTCAATTTTTATGCCCCCGCAACGACATGTTTGGGGGGGGGGGAGGGGCATTAATTTTTACTCATGTCCATCCGTCCATCCATCTGTCTGTCCGTACGTCCATACATACGTCAAGCTTTTCTCAGAAATCGTATGTCCTAAGCAACTTTCAGACCTGTAAGACAACTACTTCCTGTTTGGGACTTTATTTGTATGTAAATACGTCCATCCATATGTACACATTTCTGTCAAGCTTTTCTCAGAAACCGTACATGAGAACAACTGAAATTTGGCAGGGTGGTTCAGTATCACAAGTTGAATGTTCTAAGCAACTTTCAGACCTGTTGGACAACTAATTCCTGTTTGGGACTTCATTTAGCGGGGGCATCTGTGACCCATGGACACATTCTTCGATTTTTTGTTAAATAAAAAACTGTTAAGATTGGTTTATGGTGCTTTCCAGTCAGGTTTCTAAAGATAAAACAAAGACTATTTAGATCTTAATATAAAAAAGGTTGATAAACAGCAAAATGTTCCAAAGCTAAAGTCCATGATACATATTTATAGTATTTGGCAGAATGTCAAATGGTGTGACAAGTTAAAATATTACAGGGTTGACAGTTGATCTTGTATGCAAATTAAGTCTTGTGTTAATATTTAAGTAATCAATTTTCCACCAGGCAGTAAATGTACCTTGTACAAAATAACATTACATGTATATTAGAAATAAAATCTCTTTGGTACAGATCATTTTTTGTCTGTTTGAAGGAATGCTAAATAAAAAAAAGGGTACAATTTTACTAATGGATGTTAGGTTATTTTTAAGACTACAAAAAGATGTATATTGGGGTCTGGTTTATATATTTTCATGTATGTATTTCATGTGACTATTTATTTATTTTGCAGATATGGTTTTTCTATTCATTATTCCAATAAGTTTCGATAAAGGAATTTAGCCATCATCCAGTCAGGTAAATTAGTACTATTACTTAAAATTAAAAAAAATTAAAATCCTAATAAGAAGTGATTCCTTTTATTCAGATCGACCGAAATGTTACAAATGTTCTCTAAAAGGATAGATCCAATTTTTGTATAACCTAATGTAAATGAGGTCCTCAACAAAGATGCTTTATTTGTCTTGATTGATATAAAAACATGACCACCAATGGAAATCCTTTATTTTAGTTATTTAATAAGAGACTTGTGTATGTACTTGGTCTTGTCCCAATATAAAACTTTAAGTTTGAACATTTTTGCATGCTTATTGGGAAATTGAAGATAAAATTTCCTGAACTTAAAATTTCTCCAAAACTAATTAATATAGATGTACACCCCTCCCCCTTTTCGCCTTTTTAAGATGAAACCTCAAATTGAGGTTTGTCATTCACAAACTTGTTTAGCTCACCTGACCCAAAGGGTCAGGTAAGCTATTGTTATCACTTTGCGTCCGTCGGCGTCGTCGGCGGCGTCTGTAAACTTTTTACATTTTAATCTTCTTCTCTGAAACCACTTGGCCAATTGAAACCAAACTTGGCCATAATGTTCATTGGATGGACCTTTACAAAGTTTGTGTTTTTTATTTTGATTGGTAAACCAATATGGCCGCCACCTCAAGACTTAGTTTAACATAGGACCCTATGGGAAAAAAGTTAAAAAGGGCTTCTTCTCTGAAACCGTTTAACCAATCAAAACAAAACTTACTAGCAATATTGTTTAGATGGTCCTCTATAAAGTTTGTGTTTTTGATGGGAATTGGAAATTCAAAATGGCCGCCACTGCAGGACTTAGTTTAACATAGAACCCTATGGTAAAAAGTTTTAAAGGGCTTCTTCTCTGAAACAGGTTAATCAATGGAAACAAAAACTTACTAGCAATATTGTTTGGATGGTCCTCTATAAAGTTTGTGTTTTTTATGGCAATTGGAAATTCAAAATGGCTGCCACCGCAGGACTTAATTTAACATAGGACCCTATGGGAAAAAGTTTGAAAGGCTTCTTTTCTGAAACCGGCCAACCAATGGAAACAAAACTTACTAGCAATATTGTTTGGATGGCCCTCTATAAAGTTAATGTTTTTTATCCCAATCTGATATTCAAAATGGCCGCCACCGCAGGACTTAGTTTAACATTGGACCCTTTGGGAAAAAGGTTAAAAAGGGCTTCTTCTCTGAAACCGGTTAACCAATCAAAACAAAACTTACTAGCAATATTGTTTGGATGGTCCTTTATAAAGTTTATGATTTTTATGCCAACTGGAAATTCAAAATGGCCACTACCGCAGGACTTAGTTTAACATAGGACCCTATGGGAAAAAGTTTTTAAAGGCTTCTTCTCTGAAACCGGTTAATCAATGGAAACAAAAACTTACTAGCAATATTGTTTGGATGGTCCTCTATAAAGTTTATGTTTTTTATGGCAATTGGAAATTCAAAATGGCCGCTGCCGCAGGACTTAGTTTAACATACGACCCTATGGGAAAAAGTTTTTAAAGGCTTCTTCTCTGAAACCAGTTAATCAGTGGAAACAAAAACTTACTAGCAATATTGTTTGGATGGTCCTTTATAAAGTTTATGTTTTGTATGGCAATTGGAAATTCAAAATGGCCACCTCCCCCGCAGGACTTAGTTTAACATAGGACCCTATGGGCAAATAAAAAAAATCTTCTCTATACAACTGGTTAACCAATGAAACAAAGCTTTCTAGTACTATTGTTTGGATGGTCCTATTTAAAGTTTATTGAAAATTACAGGACTTACTTTAACATCAGGGAAATGCCATCACCCATCCCTAGAGTTTCCATGGATTTGTAGTTATCTTCCATGGAATTCCATGGATTTATTTCCATGGAGTATTGGAACATAACTTTACATGGTTTGCCATGGAAAAAAAGAAAAAAATTAGCATGGAAATAAATTTACTTATTCCATGGAATTCCATGGAAAGTTATGTTCCAATACTCCATGGAAACTTGTCCATAGCATTGAACTCATGGAAACTTGTCCATGGAAATACATGAAATTCCATGGACAAGTTTCCATGGAGTATTGGAACATAACTTTCCATGGAATTCCATGGAAAACCATGTAAAGTTATGTTCCAATACTCCATGGAAATAAATCCATGGAATTCCATGGAAAACCCAATATTATTTTCCATGGCATTGAACTCATGAAAAATAATATTGGGTTGAATTCAAGGACTGTTTACATGCAATAACTGCAAATAAAAAGGTCATCAGGTGAATTTGTCTCTCCCTGACAATTCCTCAGATGCAAACAGTTCTTTGCCAGGAAGCGGGTTGATTATCTGTACATGTACTTGATGATGCTGCTTTTTGTAACTCTGTCAGCACAAGGTCATTTGCAATTTTTTGCAATTTGGCCTAAAATAAATAACAAATTAAATACATGGAAATCCAAATTTTATTACAATTTTAAAACTCGTACAGTAAATGTTGTATATGTAAGTTAATAATGTGCTTATTTTAGAAGAAGTTCATATATTAAATAATTATGATAATGGCAAAAATATTTATCAGTGTTAATATGTGTATTAATATATACAAGTCTAAACAAAGGGTTGCACTAAGACGTGCTAAGCCAGTACCCCACTTGACCATTTGGAAAACAGGAAGTAGATGGTCGACTGACCTGGAAAAGAGGCACGTTACAACTCATCATACTTTTAAGCTGTGTACCAAATTTGAAGTCTTCTGTAGAAGCCGAGAAATCTGTTACAAAAAATTGTCTATTTTAACCCATAAACTATAGGTACATTACATTAGTACATGTATGTGAATAAATTACTTTTAATAGTACAGTACTAAATGCTATAAAAAAGATTACTTTTGTTAGTACAGTATGTTAAAAGAAATGAACATGTTTAAAATACCAAAGACTATATTTTCACTGTCCTCTGTCATGTCTATTGATGGCTTGGTTTTCATTTTTTTGTTTATGTTATTTGATTTAGATAGGTCTTTCTTCCTTTTTTTGCTAGCTAATTCTTCAGCACGTTCAGCAACATTTTCTACGTCATGTTGAACTTGATTGAAGTTGTAGTTCATCTATCAAACGCTTAAATGAAGGTCCTGTCAGAATATCTGTCAGTTCATGTTTAGTCTTCTCATCTGCACCAAATGAAACAAATTATATTTAGTCATTTATTTATTTGTTAGTTTAAGGAGAGATTGGTTTGAAAGTTAATTAGTTAATTACAATATATGCATATGTATTTATCCAATTTGAATGTGATTGCACAAACCATTGAATGTTAGTTGGAAAGAGGGGCTGGATTTTTTTTAAATTAAATTCTTTACCAGGTTAATTCTCAGATTAATTGGATCATGCCCAAAGATCATTTTTTGGAAAAGTATAAAATAACTTGAATATTATCAGATTATTTAATCCCCAAAATATAAAATAATAATATATAAAATAATGCTAATATTGAAAAAAAAATAATTTTGTCTTGACACCTTAAAAAAATCTTAAAAATTTCCGTGCTTTGCGCGGAAAAAAATTGTCTGACCAAAACAAAACACCAAGGTTCCCCGTTCAAGTTCGAAGTTTAGAATTGTTTATTTACAAAACCATCTAATAATAAATGTTAGCAAACTAAATCTGCTATAGTAATTTTCAACAAATATGGTCGGTAGTTACTAATTGACACTTGAAATTTCTTTATGTCAATTGTAACGCCCACAACACAATTTTCCGCCAAAAAGTTATGGGCACGTTGATAATACCAAAATAGGTGTCAAGTGTTAAACCAACAAAATTAATGATTGATATTTTATAATTGTTTATTTACTAAACCATCTAATAATAAATGTTAGCAAAATAAAAATTAATCTGCTATAGTAATTTTCAACAAAAATGGTTCAGTAGTAGTTACTAATTGACACTTGAGATTTCTTTGATTATGTATCTGGACGTCTCGGCCATACTCCGTTTGTCCATAGTACACTTCGTCCAAAGATCAAATCGGCCATAGTCAATTCAGCCATATTAGATATATTAATTGTATACAGTAACTACAGGGTATCGTAATTAGCATGATTAAACTATTGAAATAAATGTAATATTAATGTTATCTTGCATAAAATAGCGTAAATATTTTTCAAAATTTTTAATTTGTTGATTTCATTTTCTGGTCTCGCCTTCTGGTGCGGGAACTGCTGGCGAATATAAATTACCAACTGCTCGTAGGAAGTCTGATGTTCGTGCTTAAGGACTACTCAAAATTACTTGACTGAGAACAATATTAAAAGAAAGAGTTGGCCAGCACAGTCACCAGACATTAATATAATAGAAAACGTGTGGTTATTTATTAAAAGAAAACTCGCGCCGGAACAATAAAATCAAACGGTAAATTGTATGATGAAATTTTTCGTACCTGGATGAACATTCTCCTCTGTTTGTTCAGAGCTTTTATATTTAGTCAATCCCCAAAAGGATTATGAATGTTATTAGGCTTAAAGGACATTTGATTAAATATTAAAGGTATGTGATTAGAAATGTTATTTCTTGTTGGTTCAGTTTAAAATGTGATCGTATTTTCTAAGCGGAAAGGCAACGTCGCCATTGTGACCGAATACTTTTGGCACGTCTCTGTATAAATAAATATGTTGTCGTAATTTTCCACAAAAAATTGTTCGGTAGTGACTTATTGACACTCGAAATATGCTTATGTCAAATTGTAACGTCCACAACACACACTTCCTGTAAAAAATAATGATAGTTCATAATTTGCAATATTCGACGATTATCGTGTACACATTCGTAGTAATTTTGAGTTTAAAATATGACTAATGAAGAATTATTGATTCTGATGACAATAATAACATAACAATAAGCTATATGGATTTAGAGTTCGGACGTTACGATGCTTGACAGGCACACTACTTACCGTCCAGTCTTCCATCCTCTTCAGCGTTCACACAAATAAATGACGTAATATACAAAAGGCGTTACTGCGCATTAAAAAAGGCGCGAAAAACCAGCTCGTACTAGTTAGATCCCATAAGGCATAACGAGTTGCAGTTTTTGTCACAATGTTCCATGATGTTCCATGCAAAAATTTTTCTAAGTCCAAAGATTCCATGATGTTCCATGCTTAATTTGATTAAAGTTCTACTTTCCATGATAGTTTCCATGTATTAAAATTTCCAAGTCCATTTCCATGCCATATCAATTTCTTTTTCCATGGAATTCCATGGAATTTTTGCCATGGTTTAACAACTTTCCATGGATTTCCATGGAAATATATTTCTCACCGCTCAACATGGACAATTTTCCATGGAATTCCATGGAAAACCATGGAAAATTATTTATTTTAACATGGAAAAACCTATTATCATGGAAACTCTAGGGATGGGCTCATTGCCTATAAAATCATGTGAGCGATACAGGCTCTTAAGAGCCTCTGGTTATTTTTTTGTTTTTCAGCATAAATATTGACTTAAAGAACATTTTGCTAAAACAGTTTATATCAAATCTGATCATGATATTGATACGAACACCAAAGGTATGTACCACTATATACATTCATAGACTATTTGTTAGACAGGCAAAAGTTTGAAATGACAGTTGATCAGTCAACATTCAAAATTGCTATTGATCCAGTAAATAAATGAAACATGATTCTTAAGAATGGTATAGTACAAGAAACATTCAGATTTCATTTTTAACTAGCATTTTAAGGAGCTGTAACTCTTAATGAATTGTTGATGTTTTCTAATGCTATTTTAACCATGGCCTCCTTCAGAGTTCATCATTGTATTTATTGCTTACTATTAGTGTTTTTTTATTTACTAGTACTTGTAATAAAATGACCTTATTATGACTAGGTGGCATATTTGTTTAGTCGTTTAATGTCCCCTTCCCCCGTTCTGAGGGGGTTCTCGGTAGCAGAGTGGTTAAGGTAGTTCATCTACTATTGATCACGTGGTGTGTCATCACTGAGGTCGTGGGTTCGAGTCTCACTGCAGGCAGGGTGTACTCGATTCCAATCTTAATTGACAAGGTTTGCCAGTTTTCCTACCGCAGGTCGAGGGTTTTCTCCAGGTAATCCGGCTTACTCCCCCAATAAAAACTGGATGCAATGATATAGCTGAAAAATTGCTGAATGTGGCAGTAAACACTAAACAACCAAACCAAACCAACCTCCCTTTCTGTTAACATACCAATCTACAATACTGTTATTTATTGATTTTAATTTTAATTTTTTTACAGCTTTTCAAATGACAAAAACCTGACTAAGAAACAAACAAAAAAAGGACCAGAAGCTCTGCTGTAAATGGTAAGTTAAAAAAAATCTTAAAATTTGGTTATTTAATGCTGAATGGACAAAGTTCTTTATTATGATGTATTCTGATTGGACATCATTTTATAAAGAGTGACTGTACATTAGATAAGCCATTTCGATGAGTGACTATTTTTCAGCAATGATGTCCCTAATAGTACATCAGACACATTAATGAAGTCCCTTGGCAATTTATAAATATTGCGCTGTACTAAATAATAAAATACAGCTTAACAACAGTTTAATATGATAAACTGCAAACTATATTATTATCTTTTTGTTGTTGATGTAATTTATTCAATTTTTTTACAGCTATGACGGAAAAAACATGGTCTAATACACTACATAACAGACGGATATGAAGTTCTGATGTAACTAGTAAGTTATAATTCCTTTCTGATAGTTATCTTATTATCTTAACCTTAAATGGCTTTAATGCCATCATGCTGACCTATTCTGATACATGTAATTGATTATTTACTTTTTATTATAAATATGATCACTTGTTGAACATTTTTCAAATGAGCAAGCATTTTTTCCACAAGAAACACCATTATCGCTATTTTGCAGTATTTTCCTTTGATCATTGTATGCTGTATTATTCCATCTCACTCTACTAGCTTGAGAAGGGCCCATCTCAGCTCGCTGTCAAGACGTCGTTAAGTAAACACTATGACGTCACAATGTTACAAAACAGCGATAAACAGATTATTTACGTTTTTATGAAACTCGATGCATTTTCTCGTCATCTCATCTCAGGGCTGTCGCCCTTCGATGAGATATGAACGAGAAAACTCGTCTCGTTTTAAAAAAACGTAAATAATCTATAACTACCAATAAATATTGCTCTGTTCAGGTTAGATTTGAACTTGAGATTAATTATTTTTTTACTTATAGTTTATTGTATAATATCTCAATATTGATTTACTCACTTTATTACTCGTGTTTCTCCAACTGAAATTGTGGGGCCTTGGTGTCCGAGTGGTTAAGGTAGTTCCTCTAATATTGATCACGTAGTCTGTCGGCACTAAGGTTGCTGGTTTGAATCTTACTGTGGGCAGGGTGTGGTCAACTCGAATCTTAATTGACAAGGATTGCCACTTTTACTACCAAAGGTTGGGGGTTTTCCCTGGGTACTCCTGCTTCCTCCCCCAATAAAAACTAGATGCCATGATATAGCTGAAAAATAGCTGAAAGTGGCAGTAAACAAAATTAAACAAAAACAAAAACAAACAACCACAGACCATTTTTTATTAGTAATACTGTGTCTAGTCTGTAATCTCTAATTATAAAACTGAACTTTTGCTATTGATTAGGAAATATGTTCACAGAATTTATATCTGGAGTTGTCTTCCTTTGTGTGTAACTGATAAATTGTTTTTATAGTTGTCTTTGTGTTATTTTTACAGATAGCTTAAAGTTGACACAATGAAGACTTGGACTTTAAAAGAACTGGATGTTGGTTGTCTTGCCCATTAAGACTAAGACTTTTAAAGAACTGGATGTTGGTTGTTTTGCCCATTAAGACTAAGACTTTTAAAGAACTGGATGTTGGTTGTCTTGCCCATTAAGACTAAGACTTTTAAAGAACTGGATGTTTGTTGTCTCGCCCATTTATGTCACATTTAATGTGAATATGTGTAGCTGATTACAGATTTCTCTGTAGATATGAATATTTTTCATTTTTTAGTAAAATCATTAACTATAATATTGTAAATGTGGTAAAACTAAGATGAGCAGAAAGGGTAACAGTACCCACCACCCTCTATAATTGAAGGACCATTCATTAGTAGAAGTATCCATTCAGCACCAACTCCTGCATAATGTATTTACATTTTGCATTTTTGTTATTCCATGCTAGATCGATGGCCTTCATCACTATTAAGTTAAATCCATCTCCCAAAATGGTATTGGCCATTTTTTATGATCCATAACTACCGTTTACAGATCATCTCCCTGCAAACCCTCCTCCTCTTTTTTTTGAATTTCATAAATCATACATTAGCTCCAGGCTTATCCTTTAACTGTCTACATTATGTTTACAAGCATATGTTTTCCATGCATGTATTACTTGTATCAGAGTCTCAAGATTTAAAATAGAATAAGACAAATAACTTTATTTGCCAATCAAGGAAAGAAATAATCAATAATTACAGTTATTACTCCAGTAAATAGAATAAACAGGCTATACTTGGAATCCCAAAGCTATCCAGGGGAGACAATCACCAGATAAATGAATACATATATGTACTGATTTTTTGTCAATAAAAGTAAGCAATTTTTAATTGGTCTGTAACGCAGGACAATTTATAATATTTTTTCTACCAGAAATAATTTTTCAATACTTCAATTAATTTTTTTTTTCTTACATTAAGAAGCCATTGTTCAGAATTGAGGCTGATAAGATTTTTATGTATGGATGATTTCATATAGATGTTTTTTGCTTAAATTTTGCATTACCAAAGTGGACTTCATCTTCCACCTCTTTATTACAGAATGTACATATTCCATCAGAATGTATTATTTTAATGTCTCTTAATATTTCACATAATACATGAAAAAGTTATTAAAGCAGCTATTTATTTAATTTCCAAAAAAATTTATAATTGCAATGCTCATTACCACATGGTTAGAAAATATTTGTATCCATTTTTTAAAAAATATGAAATCTGTCTATTGTGAACTTGTTGCACGATCCTAGTTTTTTTTTACTGGATTACTCCAGTTCAACATATTTACTGGTAAAATGAAAAAAAGATAAATTTACTCATGTAGTTCAGTTAAGACAGGTTTCACTGAATTCCGTTAATGTAGATGTGTTTTGTTGTGTAATTGTATGTTATTTTTTTATTTATTATTTTGTGTATTGTAAATGTTTTTATGTTTTGTGTATTTTCAATGTTTTGTATTGTATATTTCTTTAATATGGTGTATATTTTACATGTGTATTTGTAAACTGATCAAGTTATGGTAACATTGAGCCAAGTTTTTTCATTACTCTTATTGTGTTTACCATCTTTTTTTATCAGACAAAAATATATGATCAAGTTCAAAATATATCTGGCAGATGGAGGTATTTTAGATCTGGCAGATGGAGGTATTTTAGATCTGGCAGAGATCTGGCAGATGGAGGTATTTTAGATCTGGCAGAGGTATTTTAGATCTGGCAGATGGAGGTATTTTAGGGGAAATTATTCAGGTTGGTATTTTTCTGTAGCTTTTATGCGATCAGAAAGACAAGGTACTTGGTTTCTAATCGATCTGTTAAAAAGTTATCAGTAAAATATATTTACAGTACAAAGCATTTTTTGACCCTTGTTCAGAGTTTGACTCTGGCTACTTTACCTCCTCCACTAAGAAACTTATAAAGAGGATTATTTAAACCTAACTTATCCATTAAATCACAAACTGAATAAAGTCTTAAAGAATTTTATATGTCTGGAAGTGAAAAGTCAAGTTTACACAAGGTGTACAAAAATGCTTTAAGTCACTGTTGTCCTCTTGAAACTGTTAGGCCAATTTAAACCTAAGTTATCCATTAAATCACAAACTGAATTAAGTCTTAAAGAATTTTATATGTCTGGAAGTGAAAAGTCAAGTTTACACAAGGTGTACAAAAATGCTTTAAGTCACTGTTGTCCTCTTGAAACTGTTAGGCCAATTTAAACCTAACTTATCCATTAAATCACAAACTGAATAAAGTCTTAAAGAATTTTATATGTCTGGAAGTGAAAAGTCAAGTTTACACAAGGTGTACAAAAATGCTTTAAGTCACTGTTGTCCTCTTGAAACTGTTAGGCCAATTTAAACCTAACTTATCCATTAAATCACAAACTGAATAAAGTCTTAAAGAATTTTATATGTCTGGAAGTGAAAAGTCAAGTTTACACAAGGTGTACAAAAATGCTTTAAGTCACTGTTGTCCTCTTGAAACTGTTAGGCCAATTTAAACCTAACTTATCCATTAAATCACAAACTGAATAAAGTCTTAAAGAATTTTATATGTCTGGAAGTGAAAAGTCAAGTTTACACAAGGTGTACAAAGATGCTTTAAGTCACTGTTGTCCTCTTGAAACTGTTAGGCCAATTTAAACCTAAGTTATCCATTAAATCACAAACTGAATAAAGTCTTAAAGAATTTTATATGTCTGGAAGTGAAAAGTCAAGTTTACACAAGGTGTACAAAAATGCTTCAAGTCACTGTTGTCCTCTTGAAACTGTTAGGTTAGTTTAAACCTAAGTTATCCATTAAATCACAAACTGAATAAAGTCTTATAGAATTTTATATATCTGGAAGTGAAAAGTCAAGTTTACACAAGGTGTACAAAAATGCTTTGTCACTGTTGTCCTCTTGAAACTGTTAGGCCAATTTACACCTAAGTTATCCATTAAATCACAAACTGAATAAAGTCTTAAAGAATTTTATATGTCTGGAAGTGAAAAGTCAAGTTTACACAAGGTGTACAAAAATGCTTTAAGTCACTGTTGTCCTCTTGAAACTGTTAGGCCAATTTAAACCTAAGTTATCCATTAAATCACAAACTGAATAAAGTCTTAAAGAATTTTATATGTCTGGAAGTGAAAAGTCAAGTTTACACAAGGTGTACAAAAATGCTTTAAGTCACTGTTGTCCTCTTGAAACTGTTAGGCCAATTTAAACCTAAGTTATCCATTAAATTACAAACTGAATAAAGTCTTAAAGAATTTTAAATGTCTGGAAGTGAAAAGTCAAGTTTACACAAGGTGTACAAAAATGCTTTAAGTCACTGTTGTCCTCTTGAAACTGTTAGGCCAATTTAAACCTAAGTTATCCATTAAATCACAAACTGAATTAAGTCTTATAGAATTTTATATGTCTGGAAGTGAAAAGTCAAGTTTACACAAGGTGTACAAAAATGCTTTAAGTCACTGTTGTCCTCTTGAAACTGTTAGGCCAATTTAAACCTAAGTTATCCATTAAATCACAAACTGAATAAAGTCTTAAAGAATTTTATATGTCTGGAAGTGAAAAGTCAAGTTTACACAAGGTGTACAAAAATGCTTTAAGTCACTGTTTTCCTCTTGAAACTGTTAGGCCAATTTAAACCTAAGTTATCCATTAAATCACAAACGGAATAAAGTCTTATAGAATTTTATATGTCTGGAAGTGAAAAGTCAAGTTTACACAAGGTGTACAAAAATGCTTTAAGTCACTGTTGTCCTCTTGAAACTGTTAGGCCAATTTAAACCTAAGTTATCCATTAAATCATAAACTGAATAAAGTCTTAAAGAATTTTATATGCCTGGAAGTGAAAAGTCAAGTTTACACAAGGTGTACAAAAATGCTTTAAGTCACTGTTGTCCTCTTGAAACTGTTAGGCCAATTTAAACCTAAGTTATCCATTAAATCATAAACTGAATAAAGTCTTAAAGAATTTTATATGCCTGGAAGTGAAAAGTCAAGTTTACACAAGGTGTACAAAAATGCTTTAAGTCACTGTTGTCCTCTTGAAACTGTTAGGCTAGTTTAAACCTAAGTTATCCATTAAATCACAAACTGAATAAAGTCTTATAGAATTTTATATGTCTGGAAGTGAAAAGTCAAGTTTACACAAGGTGTACAAAAATGCTTTAAGTCACTGTTGTCCTCTTGAAACTGTTAGGCCAGTTTAAACCTAAGTTATCCTTGTCATTTTAAGGTTTCTTTCAAGCAGTATCAGATATCTTGAAAAACATTGATGATGGCATTTTTATTATACCCTCTTTATTGTTCCACCAGAAAAGGGGGGAGGGGGTGCAGTTGTGTCCATCTGTCCATTACACGGGTATTCAACTCTTTATCTGCAACTCTAACTACAACACAATCTTTTTCAACTATTGCCCTGGATATTTTACATTGATTGAAATAATATTTGGGGACTAACAAAACAGACTTTGCCATTCTTGACGTAAGTGGGTACCCATTATCTGCAGTCCAACAACACTGAATGGAATTTGATCACACTTTCACAGAATCTTTGTCAGCTAGTGCCATTGTGCACCTGATGTTTTACTTTTACAGATGATCGGAATGATTTTTGGGATTTTTCCATAGCAAAACATGGCCATTCTTTGACATGGGGAGGTAGGTGCAAGTGCTGATCAAGAAATTAGTATTAAAGGGTTACAAAGGGTTAAGATCTAGGTAGAGCCCTGGTGGGGTAAAGGAGATTTAAGGATATTTAGGGCCCTGCCACTTTGTGGCGGGCGACCTATAATGATCATTCTGAATGACAAATTCATGGGGATGTGTCGCATACCGTGGTTGTAGACCTTGAACTTGACCTTAATGTCACATTATTGCTTTCTGAATGACAAATTCATGTCCGGGCTGTAAATTTTGTATCTTTTGAGGTAGAGTTTTGATTTTTTGAATGTGTGTAGATAATATTAAAGCAATGTGTTGCCTACCATGGTTATTGACCTTTGACCTTAAGGTCACATTATTGCTTTCTGAATGGCAAAATCATGTCTGGTATGTTACTTTTTTATCTTTTGAGGTAGGCTTTTGATACTTGGAATGTGGGTAGATAATATCAAGGTGATGTTTCACTTACTGTGGTTTTTGACCTTGAATTTTGATCTAAAGGTCATGAATGACAAATCATGTCCAGGCTGTAACTTTTTTATCTTTTGAGTTAGGATTTTGAAATTTGGAATGTGGCTAGATAATATCATGACGATGTGTTGCATACTGTGGTTGTTGACCTTGGACCTCAAACTTTGACCTGAAAGTAACAATCCTTTCTGAATGACAAATTCATGTCCTAGCTGTAATTTTTTTTATCATTTGAGGTAGGCCTTTGATATCTGGAATGTTAGTAGGTACATGTATTATCAAGGCGATGATGCCTTGGTTGATGACCTTTGACCTTTGACCTCAAGGTCATCAGGACCCTGAGACGTTGGATTCCATCTTACTGATATCTGGTTTAACCAATTTTGATAAAATACTTTATTAAGTTTTTCTAACATATGGTACAATCAACGAAAATAAAACTATTTATATTCAATTTCGGTAAGAGTTCAGGAGAGGGGCATGCCAGGTGCACCAACCCCTCAGTGACTGATAAATGGTCAATAAGTGTTAATAATGGTTAACCTGAATGTGTTTTCATAATTCCAATTGAATCCTATTTAGTTGTTTGTTTGTTAAGGTTGGGGTTTTACTTGATTTAGCACTTTTTCAGCTGTATTAGAGTCCAGTTTTTATTGTGGAAGAAAACCAGAGTACTCTGTTAAAAACCCTTGCCTTCCACAGGAAAACTTACAATTCTTGAAAATTTATGCTGGCTCACGTGGGGTAAGGCTCATTCTGCAATGTCTGTATTGACAGTCTTTAAATCCAATACAAATAGATGCTTAATTGCATATAGCTCTATTTGAATGTATTTTAACAGTAACTTATTTTTCAGACCTTTTCCCAAATGTTGATGCAATAATTGAAAATTTAGATATAGATTTCAATCAGAAAATCTGCACATGGAGACAAGTTTGTATGCCACCAGCCTGGCTGACCTAGGAATATACCATGGAACATAACAGTTAAGTACTTTTGCATATTTTTAATTTTGTTTCATTTCATGGAGTTGACATGAATTGAATACAGTTGGCCAATGATCTTGGCATTTATTTTGGAATGGTTTTTAGCTCATTTGTCCAGTGGTGTCGTGTAAGCAATTCTCATTACATCTTAGTCATCATTGTTGGCTGAAAACCGAAACATTTCTTTCTTCTGGAAAGCCACTGGTCCAGTTGGGACCAAACTTGGCAGGGTGGATGTTTCAAAGTTTTTATTATACCCGCCGCAAACTTGTTTGGGAGGGGGGTATATAAGAATCACCCCGTTTCGTCTGTTTGTCTGTCCACATACCTTGTAAGCACAACTCCTTAAGTGCTTGATGAAATTTAATGAAACTTAGCATGAAGGAAGTACATTATATTTAAATGTGCATGAAGGATTTTTATTGACCTCAGATATCATTAAGGGGAGATAATTGGACTTGAAAGGGTAGCGGGGGTAACCCTTTGTGAGTGTGCTGACAGTTCACACTTGTTTTGGCTGCTGATATTCAAAATGGTTGCCAAGGCCATAAATACATTCTGATTAGCTGAAATTTTAAACATCTAGCTGACAAACAACTTGTAATAATCTAGAAATGTACCTTGGATGTTCCCCTTAAAAGTTTTTGTTTTGGCTGCAGATCCTAAATGCAAGATGGACAACCACCATCATATCTTTACATAGGACCCAAAGGGAAATACATCAAAACATTAAATACCATAAAATGAAGATCAAGTTCGATTTTCAGCACTATCCAATTTATAGTTTTTGACTGGGCCTATTCAAAGTTTTTTTTAGTTAACAGTGAGATTGGTTTCCGAATGATAACTTGAAAAAGCATCAACAGATTTATTTTTGAACAGCTATTAAATACTATAAAATGAAGATAAGTTCAATTTTCAGCTTAATCCAATTTGTAATTTTTGACTTGGGCCAATTAAAGGGTTTTTTGGTTAACAATTGGCCGTTTTCAGATGATAACTTAAAAATGTGTCAACAGACTTTTAAAAAAATTTGCACAGCTGTTAAGTACTATAAAATAAAGATCATGTTGAATTTTCAGCACAATCCTATTTGTGATTTTTTGAGTTGTGCCAATTTGAAATAATTTTTATTGGTCCAGGGTCAAGGTAAAAATTGTCTTCTGAGATGGACTGTTATAGTGCTAAGCTGATGTAGGCTGATATGCCATTAAGTACAATGTGTTCATGAATATTAAAAATATGCAATGTGGCGGATATCATTTTATGTCCCATTAAATGCCCTACTTTTGGGTGCTGATTGGAAATTTAATGTTTTCGAGGCTGTTCTGAGAGTTCTGAGTGTTCTGAGGGGCTAAAATTTCAAAAATCTTCTGACCGATCTCTTTATAAATTAAATGGCAATATTATAAAGGTGTACCACAAATAATTCTATAGACATTTTAGTTTTTGGTGCGAAGCTTTAATCCAAGATGCCATTGTGACCTGACCACTATAGAAGATTAGATTAACATTCACCTTGGAAAAATACAAATAAACAGCTGTCACATTTAAAACAAATCCAGCAGAAATGAAGCAAGTATAGTAAATTTATTTGGGTCTTTTTGGTGTTGAAAGGAAATTCAACAACATAGCCAGGTCTGTAAATAAGTTTTGATTGACAGATTAAATTTTATAAAAAGTAGAAGAGTACATTAAATACTCCCTCAATGTTAAGTTGAATGTGCCAATTGAAAATCCAAGAATGTCACCACTGTAGAATGTAGCCATCACTATCTGTACGTCGATGTCTGTCATCTGTCCATCACTATCTGTACGTCGATGTCTGTCATCTGTCCGTAAACAGTTTAAAAAATCTTCTCCTCTGAAACCACTGAACCAATTAGACTTAATACAACATGGCCACTGTTACTAAAAATAGAACATATAGAAAATCACATGAAATGGCTTATCACTCAAAAACTATAACAGATAAAAAACATCTAATGGATCTCGGGCTGGTCAGAATCAAAAATTCTACAAAAATCTCTATTAGATCGAAGTTGTCAGATGACAAGGGCTCTGTAAATGACCTTTGACTGAGGGAGAGGAAATTAGTTTTTATTATACCCCGGCTCGACAGAGTCGGGGGTATATAGTGGTCCTCATTTCCGTCCGTCCGTCCGTCTGTCCACATTTGGTTTCCGGATGATAATTCAAAAAGTTTACATCCAATTTGAATGAAACTTTAGGATATTGTTATATATCAGGTTGGTAAAAAGCCTTTTGATTTTGGGGGAAATCCCTCAAATTTCAAGGTCACAGTCCACGAAAAACGTTAGAAATTTTAACAAACAAGTTGTTTCCGGACAATAACTCAAAAAGTTTGCATGTGATTTGAATGAAACTTTGGGATATTGTTATATATCAGGTTGGTAAGAAGCCTATCGAAAAAAAGCAAAAAAGGTCAATAGTTTCCCCAATACGCAAATAATTAAGAGGTCGTTGTCAAGTTGAAGTGTTGATTTTTTACTTTGTTGTCTAAAAGTTTGTATGTCGATGATGTTATTAGTTCAGTCACTGCAGCTATAATGCTGTAATTTTTTTTACTTTATTCTGTCAGATAACAGTAAACAATTAAAACATACATCTTTCTGTCTAAATTTTACTCAAAAACATTAAAATTTATGGTTTTAAACAGTAAGTTACATGTCCTTGAATGGCATAAATTTGTCAAGATTTCCTTGTAGACAGAAACAACAAAGAATGTAAGAAAAAAAAGCTAAATTACTCAATGAATCGAAATTAATTTAGTAATTAAACACTATTGCAACTAAATAAATTTTACTTTGAACAAAACCCAAAAAATATCTGTGTGCACTTCAACCCTTTAGAACTGCAAAATATGGTTTGTATTTTATTTATATCATTAATTTTTGTCTGAAAAACCAATCCAGTAGCAACAGATAGAGTCGTGTCATAATCTAGCACGCACTTTTCCCCCCAAACAAATTATGATTGCATGACCATTTCTACAAGATGTATTTAAATCCAGCATTTTCCTACAAATGCTTAATTTTACTAAGGGGAAACACTTGTAATCAACATTCATATTTCTACCTTTAAGCAATTAACAAAATAGACACTAATAAAGTTAAAACCTTGTCAACCAAGGGAGATAATTGTAGGCACTGAAGAATGTAAACAAACTATAAAATGAAGCTTTTATTGTAAATATATGAAATTGATCCATATTTAAAGAACAAAATTAGAAGATAATAATCTGATTCCTAATTTAGAAATACAATCACAGAAATGTCTTCCTGAGATTACAAAGATAGCTTAAACATTGTTTTTTTTTTGGGGGGGGGGGAGGAATAAGCCAGGATATGCGCATATATATAAAAGTGACATATAAGTAGGTGGAGTGGTTTCATTTGGTAACCATGGACCTTGTACACAATAAATGCACTCGGTTACTAATTTTAAAAACATGTTTTTTTTGCTTTCACCATTTATTTCAAATTCTTGTATTGATGTTTACTTGTTTCCAATATATGGTTACAACATCATAGCATTATGACGTCACAGTTTGCATGATGTCATAAAGGGTACTTCGAAACTCCTGGCTTTTTAAGAAACTTCTTTGGAAATATTGCTATTAACCTATTAATAATCAGTTGAATTTTAGTAAATACAAATGTACACCCATTTTTGAACCATAATTATTTGATTTATATATTGAATACTGTTTAAGAATGTTTGATTGTACAATTAATACAAAAATTAGAAAGTAAATGTAAAAATTTGTTCTAAAAGATAAGTAATGTGCCCATTTTTGTCTCGCCTGCGACATATGTATGGGAATCCGGCGGCGGCCGGGTAAACACTTGACATCTTGCTTCATATCTTTGTATATATATATATATATATATATATTTGTAAGCCCAAGCCCTAGGTCCATCAAATTTGGTCCAGAGGTAGCTTATGATGAGTACTTGCCAGTCAGTCACCTGTCACCTGACCTTGACCTCAATTTCACGGTCCAGCGACTACGTTAAAGTTTTTGGGTTACGACAGTTCCTCTGTAACTACGCATGGTAGGATGACAATATTTGTGTATAGGTTGCTGATGACTAGTACATGACTGTCTGGTAGGTGTCACCTGACCTTGACCTCAATTTCACGGTCCAGCGACTACGTTAAAGTTTTTGGGTTACGACAGTTCCTCTTTAACTACACATGGTAGGATGACAATATTTGGTATATAGGTTGCTGATGAATAGTACATGACTGTCTGGTAGGTGCCATTTGACCTTGACCTCAATTTCATGGTCCAGTGACTACGTTAAAGTTTGTAGGTTACTGCTGTTCCCCTGTAACCAAGCATGGTAGGATGACAATATTTGGTGTCTAGGTTGCTGATGAATAGTAAATGATTGTCTGGTAGGTGTCACCTGACCTTGACCTCAATTTACGGTTCAGTGACTACGTTAAAGTTTTTGTATTAGGACAGTTCCTCTGTAACTATGCATAGTATGGTGACAATAATTGGTATACAGGCCGCTGCTCATAATTAATGCTATTTATTACTGATGCGGAATTCAGGCGAGACGTTTTTCTGTGTCCACACTTGTTCTTCTTAAAAAGGTAAAATTTTTATAACTTTGGAGTTCAGTATTGATATTATTTAAAGATATAGCCTTCCTATGGTTTATTATGACATATATATACGTTGCGAATGCGATAACTTATCATCCAGCTATAGATATAATGACACATGAAAATTGTTGACTTTTTTTTTAATCAAGTGTTGAGTTGAACAATTGAAAGCGTTAGTTTGTTCATAAAACAGGTTGAAACAGCTTTATTTTATTTCGGAATGAGATGAAACTTGGTAGATTTGCTCGTAATATGGGGAACAAAAATTAAATACAGTAAAAAGTGTGAAAATTGAAAATTTTGTTTTCAATTTGACAACGGCTCTGTAAATGACCTTTGACTGAGGGAGAGGAAATTAGTTCTTATTGTGATAATTAAGAGGCCGTTGTCAGATGACCCCTTTTAATGGTTATGCCCTTGAAAGTAAAAAAATCATGTTTTTTGTCTCCCCTGCAACGAAAGTCGCTGGAGGCGAGACATATGTATGGGAATCCGGCGTCTGCGTAAACACTTGACATCTTGCTTCATATATTTGTAAGCCGAAGCCCTAGGTCCATCAAATTTGGTCCAGAGTTAGCTTATGATGAGTACTTGCCAGTCAGTCACCTGTCACCTGACCTTGACCTCAATTTCATGGTCTAGCGACTACGTTAAAGTTTTTGGGATACGACAGTTCCTCTGTAACTACGCATGGTAGGATGACAATATTTGGTGTATAGGTTGCTGATGACTAGTACATGACTGGTAGGTGTCACCTGACCTTCACCTCAATTTCACTGTCCAGTGACTACGTTAAAGTTTTTGGGTTACGGCTGTTCCTCTGTAACCATTCATGGTAGGATGACAATATTTGGTATATAGGTTGCTGATGACTAGTACATGACTGTCTGGTAGGTGTCACCTGACCTTGACCTCAATTTCACGGTCAAGCGACTAAGTTAAAGTTTTTGTATTAGGACAGTTCCTCTGTAAGTATGCATGTTATGGTGACAATATTTGGTATACAGGCTGCTGCTGATAACTAATGCTATTTACGTAATGCTTATGACGAAATTTATTTTCGTTACTGATGCGGAATGCAGCAAGACATTTTTCTGTGTCCACACTTGTACTATAAATATATTTATAAATAATTCTATTCATGCTGTAATATTTTTATATTAAGTGCTTTGATTGGATAAAAACACTTAAATAGCATCATCTCAGATAATTTATATATCGATATTTCCTCGAGCTGACTACTTTCAGTATCCAATGTAAACAAGATGGCGTCCTCCTAGCGTATCATTAGAGAAAGGGGACAATGTTTTCTATGCCGCAATTATTTCCAATTAAATCGACTGAGATTTCAAATAAAATATAATAGTATATTCAATTTAGTGTTTCATTTTGTTTTTTTTTTCCTATTAATATATACAGAACCGCAATTCCTTTGGTACTGTGTTTTGCATATCCCTACCCCTTCCGGCCTAGGTTTGTTTTAAGGTCTAGATGGGTTTCGCTGTTTTTAAAATCACAATGTTATTAAAATCGCAATCACATAATTATAAGGATTAAACACTGGGTTTTAGGAAATTATCAAGGTGTAAACTCCGGCGACTCCCTCACAAACTTGACATAAAGTCCTTCAGACTTTATTTAGTTTGTGAGTGAGTCGCCGCCGGAGTTTACACATTGATAATTTCCTAAAACCCAGTGTTTAATCCTATAATAAATACTTTTTTTTAAATATACATGTTATACTATCATAAATATAAACATATACTATCTTACATGTACAGTGTATATACAAACTACTATCATATAAACATATATATACAGTAGAAACATAAATATTGAGAATAAATTTACATAAGAAATTGTTAATGTATCATTTTTTACAATCTGCACACTTCCACTCATATTCATTTTCTGTGCACCAGGATGTACACTGTGAGCACTCGTCCCACAATAGAGCAACTCCACCAACCACCAACAACACACTTTTTACATGGAATGCGCTTTAAGAAAAGAAAAATAATACATTTTAGCGTCTCAATGATATGCAACAATACATACAAATGTTTCAGTTATTTGTCATCAGCTTACTACAGAAGCTTATTCGGGTCACTTTGTTGTAAACATTTTTTTTATATTGCATTTGAACGTAAAACGTTGTGATTTAAAATGCAATAATAATTGTGATTAAATGCAATCTTTTGTGAATAAATGCACAACTTATTGCAATTAAATGCAAGATTATTGTGATTAAACGCAATAAGTATTGCTGTTAAAAGTAATACTATTGCGATTAAACGCAATACTTTTGCATTTTGTCTAAAAGAAAATTAATTGAACAATGCTAGTTATTGGTTTAGACGTTAAAGATTGTCACATGTGTCTTCCAGATGGAAATTAAAATAATTTATTATACATATTTAGTTATTTATACATATTATACAAAGCCAAAACAAATAATAGTCACTTCCATACATTTTTCTTGAAGTGAGTAACCTTAGAAGAAAAATCAGGCCTTGTTTATTTTGTGTAAATGCTGCATATGGAAACATGTGCTTTGTGAAATAATGCGTAAAAATCAGCCCTAATACGCATCATCAATATCTTGATTACTAAATTTATATAACAGGCTACCCGTTTAATACCACTTTTTTCGTTCGGGTAATACTACTTTCTATATTAGGGCAGATTTTTTTGTGGGAGGGGGAGGAGGTAGGGGGCTCATAGTTTTGCCTGTCTGTCGGTTTGTATGTATGCCCGAACAATTGTGCCACACTTTCTTGTATAGTTAAAATGGGAACGGTTTGATTTGTCATAATGGATTGTATGTTGCTTTTTATTTAGTACAAATATTCTATGCTTTTGTTAGACTGGCTAGTCATACAGACTGTTCATACAGACCAGCTATACAGACAGTTATGATTATTTAATTAAATTGTTACGAACTGGCTGATTGTGTATTAGCAATGTATTGATTCTCAGTCGCTTTTTGGCCCTGGACCTTCGGGTCTGGGACCAATACAGCCAACATCGAATCAATACCATGCCAGTTAGTAACACGATGTTATCATATACCTATTCAAAATAACAGCATTTTAAATTTTCTATGACAAAACTTTAGTTACCAACTACATTCAGAGCGTATTCACAATCTTATCACCGCATATTTATCAATGATATCAATGTTTTTTGCAGGAAAGTTTTTACCCTTTATTAGCCTCGATGACATTAGGAAATGCTAGTATTGTGTTTAAACACGTGAGTATTGCATTTAATTGCAATACTTATTGCGTTTAATCGCAATAATTTTTGCATTTAATCGCAATAAGTTTTGCGTTTATTTGCAATCTTTTGCGTTTATTCAAATTGATTGCATTTAAATGCCATACATTTTGCGATTAAACGCAAAGTATTGCATTTAATCGCAATAAGTATTGCATTTAAACATAATGTTTTGCATTTAATCGCAACAAGTTTTGCGTTTAATCACAGAGTATTGTATTGAGTTTAAACGCAATAACAAAAATTTTTCCAACAAAGTGACCCGAATAAGCTTCTGTATCTTACTTTGAATTAAAATTATAAACAAAACTTATTGTTTAGCTTAAAAATTAATTCATTATTTCAAGTTGTACAGGTCAGTCATGTCATATTCCAGTTTACTTGGCATGAATATAGATGTCAAATAAAAAAAAGACTGTGTGCTGCTACAATCGAGCATAATTTGTTGAAATTACCTCTTTGTCTGCTTTCTTTCTTTTTGGCTTTGGTAGCAAACTTGCAAAGTTTATCTTAGGTGCTGGAGGTTTGGTAGGCTCCAACCCTACTGCAACCAAAACTTCTGGTGCTACTGCTTCGACCTGGTCGGGGAAGTGCTGGAGGTATCCCTGCTGCATCAAGAAGTACCTCTCAAGCTGGTTGGTGTGGTGCAGCAGGTCCTGGCATTGCAGCCCCTGAGGTTGTTCTGTTGCCTGGGGAACTTGTGGGGGTGGTGCTACTGCTAAGGCTGGTGGTGCCACTATCTTTGGAGCAGGTGGGGGGAGGGGGTGGTTGCACTGCTACTTCCTCGACAGCTCGTAAGGCTGGTGGTGCCTCTACCTCTGGAGCAGGTGGGGGTTGCACTGCTGTTCCTTTCTCAACAGTTTCCTCTGTTGCTGGAGTTGACATAAGGACCTACAAGTAAGTGAAATGTCAAAAGAAACTTTTTTTGTCTAATAATTACACAAAAGTGAGTTAAACTAATGACTGTACCATGAAAACCGAGTCCAAGGACTGTGGTATGGACCAGAATTACTGATGTAGACCAAGCCATCATTTTAAATTTATATTATATTTAATATACACCCCGCAAACTTGTTTGGGTGGTATAAAGGAATCACCCTGTCTGTCTGTCCACATCCCTTGTAAGCAAACTGCTTGATGAAATTTAATGAAACTTAACATAAAGGTAGTGAATTATATGTAGATGTGCACAAAGGATTTTTATTGACCTTGGATATCATTAAAGGGAGATTATTGGACTTGAAAGCAAAGCTGCGGATATCCTTTGTGAGCATGCTCACAGTCCACACTTGTTGCATTAAAGAACAGTTTCAAAATTTGTTTAACTTCACAAAATTGACTAGATTGATTTTCTGTTACCAATCTATATCAGAAAATTGGACTGTTTGTCTTTATACCATGTATTTCTTTATGTAAACTGGTCAGTTGTATTCCATTAAAATGTAATAATTATTACTGATATTCAATAACACACGATATTCTGAATCAATCGTTATATGGCACATATTTATAAATGTTTTTATGGCTTTAATATAAGTTTTTTTTTGTGTAACAAGTTCACAACTTTCTATCTTCTCCTGTGTCAGCTCTTACAAGCTCCCACAGCTCTCCAAATGCAGAAGATGGAAGAGATACACATTAAGTGGGTCGCAGCCCATCAGTCTAACTGTATGGTTAACTTTTCCTCCTTTTTCTATTACTTCCTGTGTAAGAATTTTTGTTGGGAAGAAACTGAAGTCTCTCCTTATGGATGGCAACCGAGTCCTTTAACACCTCTCAATCTTTTGTGTTGAGCAAAATTTTACATTGTTCTGTATGACTGCTAGGATCTTCCAAATGAATGAATCACCTATGGCCTGCAGAGGAAATTCCTGTGGCTCTGAAGCTGCATCCAATGCAGACTTATAGTAAGGCACCATAATGTCTTTGGTGTATGTGTTGACTGCTGGCATGAAATGGTAACATTAAGCCATGTTTAGAATCTGCAATGCAAAAATATTCATACAAGATTTGTAAGTTTATTAATATATGTTTAATCATTGAACATTGTCTAATAAATAGCAATAAATTCACCTCCTATCATGATCCCATTATACTTAGCATAATAAAGAAGCAAGTTTCTTTATTGCAAAGCCCTTTTCTGTCTTTAATCTGCATATTACATTTCATTTTTATTAGAATTAAATACCTTTACTAATTTAAGAAATAAATAATATAAAATGTACTGGCTTTTTGTAAATTTAGACCATTTCCTAATAAAAAGCATTATTATTGTGTATGCTGTAAGATAAGGACTTACCACTTTGGCACAAAGAAGGGGAACAACAATCCCTTCCAGCAAACGCATGTCTGGATTCAGTTCAAGCCGTTTCACTTCTGCAGCAATGTTTGTTATTTCAATCTTGTTTAAAGCACATATTACATTTGGTATTGCAGATGATGCAATGCAGGCCATTTCCTCTACCAATCTCGCATCCCCTGTCTCTTTTTCCCGATTTATGGTGCTAATGGGGAAGTTACAACCAATTGACTGAAAAACCTAAAAAATAACCATTAAAATATACAAACAAGTTACCACATTTGATCCTATTAACTAAATACTTAAGAACATTACATACATGACTGTTAAAAAAAGCATGAATGTTTTAAGATTTAAGAAAAAATGAATTCATGATACTTTTGTCATGATTCATATAATCAATGTTTGTTTGTTTGATTAGGGACTATCAGCCATCTTTCATCTCAATCATAGCATCCAATTTTTATTGGGGGAGGAACCCCCAACTTCATTATTGACAGACAACATTACATGATCAATAGTAGAAGAACAACCTTAACCACTCAGCCACCAAGGCCTCAGTTTGCAGTTTGAATATTTGTATCTTTAACATCATAACAACAGGGATGACACACAAAAATTGCCATGACAACCAATTTTATATTTGCTCTTTTAGTGTATGGTTGAAATTTGAAAGACATGTATTCAGTCCTTGTCATTTATTCATATTTACTGTCGAGTTTAAGCCTAACTAACCACATTCTCAATTTTACTTAATGTACAATACTGACAAGTCAAAGTTTGCTGTAATCAGACAACCAGTCTGAGGTCTTTACATCCTTGCCTTATTTTCCACATACCTGAAAACACACAAACATGCAATAAGAACAATTGACACCATTTAACAGCTACATGTATTTTAAAGAAAAACCTGTGAAGACCTGTGAAAATAATGACAAATGTAAAAAAAAAATGCTTGATTACATGTTTCCTTAATGTGCAGCCAGGTGTGAAGTATTCAAGACAAGAACAAGTTAACACTAGTTAACTAACAGTTAACACTAGTTAACTAACACAAATAGGGAAAGAATAATGGGACGTATCAAAAGTATCATTTTATGGGTAGGGGCACCAAATTTAGACTAGTAGGTATTTATAGATTATTTACGTTTTGTGAAACGAGACGCGTTTTCTCGTCCATTGTCGCCCTTCGATGAGATGACGAGAAAATGCATCGAGTTTCATAAAACGTAAATAATCTGTTTATCGCTGTTTTGTAACATTGTGACGTCACAGTGTTTACTTAACAACGTCTTGACAGCAAGCTGAGATGGGCCTATCTCACGCTAGTAGAGTGAGAAGGAATAATATCGCACACAAAGATCAAAGGAAAATACTGCAAAACAGCGATAATCTTTTTTACTTAAATAACAAATTTCATTTACAGCTCCATTGGCAAGGTAAACTGCAAGTTGCACAACTTCCTCACTACAAGCTGGGTCATCCCACACAAAAGGCAGACTAGCTGCTGCTTGTCAACCATGTAGTGACAAATGCTAGTGCACCCGGAAACCAGAATTTAGTTTGATTCATAAGGCTAATAAACAAAACATCAAAATAATAAAGTGGGTTCACTAGTACTCATCTAACTGAAAACTGGATGCCTTTATATAGCTTAAAAATTGGTAAAGGAGCATGGAATTTACATAAACTAATCAAGAACAAGCACATATTATTTAAATGTGTAGCTACTTTTAAGTTCAACTTCAAACACTTGCATTCTTGAAAGCAGAAAAATTCCTGTAATGGTTACTTAACAGTTATTTTATATACTTACCGTGAAGCAATGTGAACATCACTGTTACAACCATTCAGCCATGCGACACACTGGGCACTGAGGGTTTTTCCTGCCATACAGTACTGTCAGGTGTTGAACATCTTGTAGAACCTTCCTGTAGATATTCATAAAGTACATGTTGCACCAAGCTAAAATGGCAGGTCCAAAGTTGTTATCAAAAATGGTACAGGGTATTTGTAGAAAGTTTCTTAGTGGTCAAATAGTGTGTTGATGCTTTGCATCAATTCTTCTAGGGGACTTTACCAGAAACATCACTTAACCCGACAGCATTAACTTGTAGAAATAAATACACAAATTTAATATGTTAAAAACGTCAGTCACATTTATGACTGGCAATTTAACCATTTGTTATTAATGTTATTGCAGTTATCTCCCCTATATTAATTCCTGTACATTAAATACAAATAAAATACATTTATCACCAATTAATTTTATTAATATTATCGATATTGCTTTTTACTGGCAATTACAAAAACTTTAAAAAATGGTTTATGTTCTGTTGAGCTTTAACAATATTTATAATTACATCCAGTCTATTATGATCTACAGTCTACAGTTACTTGACTGTAAGTAAATATTTCTGAGTGTCTACAGGAGCATTATACATGTTCATGTTCTTACTTACCAGTGTTGCATTTCTTATGTCAATTATCTGTGTTGGATTTAACATGATGTGAATGCCATCTGGTTGCAGACCTGCATTTGTCACCATCTTCTTTCTTGTTGTGTAGTAGTCTGATTTCTTTTGCTAACTCTGAAACTAATGGCACAAGTTGGTCTTGTTTAAAAATGCAAAACAAGTTTCCGTGTGGAAAGGTTGAAACACCTTTGGATTATGGAGATCACCTGCTCTAAATGATGCCACTTGTATTATGTTTGCTTGAGCTTTAAGAGAATGTTTTACAAGTTATTAGTATACACCTTAATAGAAAAATTTTGAAAAACTTTCTCTGGATGGACTAGTTGCACAATTATGAAGGGTTTTTACTATGTTTCTTAATTCATAATGTATTTTCAAGTGATAAATTCTTATTCCACCATTTCTGAATACATTTTTGGAAAAACTGATGTGTGTGTGCAATAAATTAACAAAATGCTAAATTAGGGTTCTGTGTTAAATGTTTGCCTTCTGGGTAATTCTGTACTGGACATTGTGCCTACAGTGGTCGAGTCGTTAACCCTCTGGGTAAAACTCATTTTATTCATCGATATAATACCCTTGTTTATATAAAACATGTTTTCACTCATGTGTAAATATTATTTGTATTTCTTCTATATATTTTATTTTCTCATCTCTGTAGTATGTAGTTTATGAGAATATTAGTTAAAAGTTTTCTACATCTTATATCACCTAACATTCCTTTGTCTTTACAATTTATTTTGCTATTTATCAGACATAGCCTTCATATACGAGAATTTTTTACAATTATTTTCATTTTTTTCATACATTTGATAATACATGTCACAGTATTATAAAAGGGAAATATATGTATTAATGATATGCCACACAAGACACAAAATTGTTGATGTTATGAGTATTGTTCATATTGGCTCACCAGACATACAAAATAGTGGTCTTTTCATGATACTTTACTTTGTTGATTTTTTTTTTGTTACAACATAAATAATTATTTTTCTAATAATCCTTCATTTTTTCGTTTAATTTATTACATTTCTGTTATTTGTTTCTATGATATTATTACATAATGATTTCTGTATTGGCCTAGTTATTTGTCTGAAGCTTGAGGTGCAGACAAAGCTTAAAACCATGTACATGTACCTATTTGGTGCTGGGCAACCTTTCAATCAGTCAATAATAAAAATTTGACCTAATAAATTGAATTACATTGTTATTTCCACCAAGTTTTTTTTAAAATTAATTATATTTTTGTAATTGAGACATATGGTCACCGAAAGTTGCATTTCTGTAAATGTTATAAACACATTAACTTATTAAAGGGGCTTTATAAAAGTATAAAATATTTGCATGACAGATCATTTAGAGAATGGATTAACCAATTTCTATTTTAATATAACTAAAAGTAAGTACGGAACAACTTACTGTATATATTTCTGTCATAAGATCCCTTAATATTCTATGAAAGGAATCAATAAGTCTAATAATGGACCAAAAATGGTGTCAGTTCTATTAATATCCTAAGAAAACAAATTGTTTGATTCATCCATCCTCACAAGTCAGGGTTTCTGTGTCTACATGTGTCCACGAGGACACAGAAACCCTGACTTGTGAGGATGTGATTCATCATCCAATAATTTTTATATTAGACTAAAAACTAGAAAGAATAATGATTTTTTATTTTCTGTTTATGACCTGAAATCAAAGGACCAATAATTAGCTTTATTATACAGATTGCTATATTAAGGTGTCAGCCACTATAACATTTATTACCTGTTCACATCAGGTGTGCTACCTTCATCACTTGTTACATAATTTATTATGAAGCAATCACACTCTTATATTTATGACCTTGAAGATCAAAGAACAGAATAGTTTTTTTTTATAAATACAATTAACATTTGACAGATATGAGTAGTTTTATTACCTGTTAACAACAGGTGTGCTAACTGCACCTTTTGCTTACATTTTTGTCTCGCCTGCCACGATAGTCACTGGAGGCAAGACATATGTATGGAAATCCGGCGGACTTGGACATCTTGCTTCATATCTTTGTAAGCCTAAGCCCTAGGTTCATCAAATTTGGTCCAGTGGTAGCTTATGACGAGTACTTGCGGGTCAGTCACCTTCACCTTACCTTGACCTCAATTTCACAATCTAGCGACTATGTTAAAGTTTTTTGATTACGGCAGTAATCCTCTGTATGACAATGGTAGGATGACAATATTTGGTATATAGGTTGCTGATGAATAGTACATGACTGTCTGGTGGGTCCAGCGACTACATTAAAGTTTTTGTATTAGGGCTGTTCCCCTGTAACTATGCATGCTAGGGTGACAATATTTGGTATATAGGTTGCAAATGAAGAGTACATGACTGTCTGGACAGGTGTCACCTGACCTTGACCTCAATTTCATGTTCCAGCGACTATGTTAAAGATTTTGGTTTAGGGCAGTTCCTCTGTAACCATGCATGGTAGGATGACAGTATTTGGTATATAGGTTGCTAATGATTAAAACATTAGTGTCTCAGCTGACCATAACCTCAATTTCACTGTCCAGTGACTAAGTTTTTTAAAATTAATTATAAAATTAAAGTTTTTGGATTTGGTCCATTTCTCTGTTACCATGCATTGTATATTTGAAATGATAACAATTTAAGGCTATTTAAGTAATGCATATGACATAATGTTTTTATACCCCCCGCAAACGTGTTTGGGGGGGTATATAGGAATCACCCTGTCTGTCTGTCTGTCTGTCCACATCCCTTGTAAGCGCTTCTCCTCCTGAGCCGCTTGACAGATTTTGATGAAACTTTGCATGAAGGAAGTACATCATATGTAAATGTGCATGAAGAATTTTCGTCGCTGTCGGATATTATTCAAGGAAGATAATTGGACATAGACTTTTTAAATATAGTATTCAGTGTGAGACCTCGTAAGCGCAACTCCTCCTAAACTGTTTGACAGATTTTAATGAAACTTAACATGAAGGAAGAACATCATATGTAGATGTGCATGAAGAATTGTCGTCGCTGTTGGATATTCTTCAGGGGAGATAATTGAACTTGAAGCGAAGCGGGGGGGGGGGAGGGGGGTATCCCTTTGTGAGCGTGCTCACAGTCCACACTTGTTTGTTACTGATGTGGAATGCAGGCGAGTCATTTTTCTGTGTCCACAATTGTTGATAAATATTTTATTAATTTATTTTATTTACTTTTTAATATTAATTTTAACTTAACGTATCGTTAATTTGTGATAAATTTATTTACTACTGAACCTTTTGTTTCTTAGATTTTTGATAAATTTATTGACTACTAATTTAATTTATAACTAGTCATTATTCTAAATAATTTCAACATATTTAAGTAGAAAGTTATAAGTAACTGTAACCCTTTTTTAGAAAATTGGAGGTAAGAGACTACAGATGTAACCAGTTAGTAACCATTTTAAACATTGAAGGCATAAAAATATATGTTACTGTGATGTAACCAATTTGTAACCATTCTATAAAATGAAGACACACATATTTTTGTAATTTTACTACAATTTTAACAAAATTATATATATCCTTATATATATGTAACCCATTTGTAACTGTTTTCCATAATGAGCAATTATGTAACTATTTATATAATAATGTTGTGTTTAGCATTCACTATGTCTTCAACCCTGGCCACTATTTTGGCATAGTGAATGCTAAACACAACATTATTATAATTATTATACTGACTGTCTTGACTTGGAAAATTACATAACAAGAAGAAAAATAGGGCATTAATGGAACATTAAATGATACTCCGCGTTGATAATCTTTCACCTTGACCTCATGGTCGGCAGGGCCCACAGAGATGGATACCATCTCACTGATATCTAGTGTGTTTAAAGTTATTATCTTGAGATATGAAAAAATAAAACTTTGGTGGAAATTTTATCTTTTCAAATGTTTTGTTGTGGATAAGTCTGTTTAACATTACAGACTCTGGAGAGCCACTGGTCTTTTAAATTCTTTTTTTAAATTAAATGCATGGGTTTATAGATTAAATGACCCTCTAATTTTAATTTAAAATTTTATATTTTAATTAAGAAATAATTCATGGATACCATACTTTATTGTCGTTTTAACATGGGTGTGCATTATATTCTTGAATATTTTGCCCCGAGTGATAGCGAAGAGTAAAATATCATGAATATAATGCCCACCCATGTTAAAACGACAATAAAGTATGGTATCCATGAATTATTTCTATTCTGATTACGACAAATACGATAATCTGTACAGTGAAGCGGTATATAAATGTGCGCTAGTGAATGGCTGTTCCACGTACCTCCCGTGTGTCATAATGTAGATTGGTGGAAATATAATTTAATGGCTGAATGTTGAATCATGCAAATCGCAGACTTCAGACTTAAAATAACAACTTTATTAACAGTAACGATGATTATGGTTTAAAAAATGTAGTTTTTTAAATAAAATTTAAACGACTTCAACCAAAATTAACTTGCGCATGTTCGAACTAAATTTATTGGAATTTTAACAAGGCTTTGTTTACATAGCGAAAGCAGGACATCATATTAGAATTTCCTTTAAATACTCAATAGCTGAGCAACATTGTCCAATTTGTATAACCAGCGTTGTATTTCAGCACGTGATTGTTTGTTGACGTCATAATTATAGGTATTGATGACAAATATTATTTGACTACTTGTTAAATATTGTTTTTGTTATATCTTTTAACAATATTAAATTTAAAATATTAGAATTATTTTCAATTGTTGGTTAGATTCTTGGATGCAGATAACTTGGGTTGGGTTTACGCTGTAGATAAAACGCTTTGTGGTTTATTGGTGTAAAATGACCCAAAGTCATCTTTATCCAATAATCTTACCAGAAATTAAAAGCAATCCTTAAATATTTAAACCTGTACCATCTGATGGCACACATAAAGATGTAATGAAGGCACACATTGTTGGACAATAGACACATTTTATCTGGACACTTAGTAAGTCATGTATAGGTACATGTATAAAAATGCAATGTATACACTTCAATGATTTCACTAGTTTGATCTAGTTCTTTGGAGAAGTACTCTATTCAGCCTTCTTATTGGTTAATTTATTTAATTTGCTCAGTATTTATAGCCTGTGTGGTATTCATTATTTACATTCTTGATATTTTTGATAGACAAGGAAATTTTGAATTTTTGGTTGTGATTTGAATTTGTATGTTAAATTTATGGAGTTAAGAGAAAAGAAAACAAGTGAATTAAAACTTTGCATATGGCTGGTAAACAAACCGACAAGTTTTATGCAGAAGAGGAATTAACTCCTGTCAGATCTAGAATTTTAAAAGGTAGCAGAATAGCTGATAACCAAGATTATGATGAGTCTAGTGAACAGGATGTACTTGTAGTTCAGGAAGAAGGGGGAATCGTTGACGCTCAATCCACCGATGATGAAGATGATGACGAATTAACACAGTTGAAAGAGGAGTTAGAAAAAGTGAGAAGTTTAAAGAAAGCTGAAAAACTAAAGGAAAAGAAGGAAAAGATGAAAAAAGAAATTGAAAAACCAAGATGGAATTGAGGAGGAGCCGTGACAGACACAAAGGTTATACTTTATTGTCAGTTAAAACAACTGTTGATCAGTGAGATATTGATGACTTAAGAAGGCAGAGTGGTTCGTCTAGTGAAACTGAAGATGAATATTTCAGTAATTCTGACTCAAGACAAGACGAGTGTGTCAAACGTGAAAACAAAAAAAAAGTCTGGTTTGTTTGATCACCCATCGGACGAAGTGGTAAAGAAACAAATGTGGCCCCAGTAAAAGTTACAGTTTGAGTATGCTGGATTAAAGATTAACTTTGATGATTTAGAATTTAATTTGTGTGTATCGGGGGAATTAGAAATTGTTTCTTCTACTAAGATTGGGGAAGTAGAAAAACAGGGTAGAATCAAATTGTTAAAGAAATTAGCTTATTATACAGAGTTGTATGAATGGACAGGTTTAAAAAAAAATATGTTCATATAATTAGACAAATTGAAAATGGTTTAGCCACCTGGTCAAAAGATTTCCGTGAAATAGAAACACCTATTTTACTCAAATACGTAAGATCAGATGTTAAGAATAAGAAGACCACGGTCTTAGTTGGTGACACAAAATTTGTTAAAGGTGATGAAAACGTTTTTTACTGCTCTCACTATCAAAGAAAGTGTATACATGATGCTTCGCATTACGGTAAAATTAGAGGGGTTGAAAAGTTTCTGCAACACATTTGTGTCACGTGCTGAAATGATAATAGAAAAGTTTTTCATCCCGAGTGCTCTGAGACTTGTCCTCATCAGAAAAAAATGACTCAATCGAAGTACAACTGGTAACTTTGTTCTCAATCCTTTAGCTGATATTTTTTATCCTAGTTATTTTAATGAAAATGCAGGTACTAAGGGAGATAACTTTAAATAAAATGTGAAGTGTTTTGTAAAAAACATATTGGCAATTTGGTTGATGATGTGAATGTAGATTTAAAAATTGACAAACAATTGTATGAAGTTGGTTTTGTAGCACAAAAGAAATTAGATGATATAGATTACATGGGTATTATTAACTCCCATGATAAGATTTGTAATTCTGGTATTCCTAATTTTTTAGGATGTAGAATACCTGTGAAATCTGGCTTAAAAATTTTTTAAAAGCACATTTTATCCCTTATTTTTTAAAAAAAAACCAAAAATCCTAAAATTAGCCCTTATTTTTTGAGAATTTAGCCCTTACAAAAGCCCTTATTTTTTGCAAAAAGTAGCTTGAAAGCCTGCAATGATAAAATTAAATGTGAGTTGTTAGAATTTGGTGCTCCTGTAGGATTTGAAGGTGAAATTGTTGATATTAGTTCAGAGAATGACAAGGGAGCTACTGAATTTAGGGAAGATGTTTTCCAGTATTTACATAAAGAGGCATCTAATGGTGCGATTATTGGTCCGTTTAAAAAAAGTCCTTTTAACTGTGATGTCAAAATTTCACCTTTGAATACAGTTTCAAAGAAAGATAGCTTAGAGCGAAGAGTCATTCTAGATATTAGCTTTCCACTAGGGAAATCTGTTAATGATTTTATTTCCAAAGATTTTTATTTGGGAGAAATTGTAGATTTGTATTATCCAAGGGTTGATGATTAAGTTAATATTATTAAAATCATAGGTGGAAATTGTTTGTTATTTAAAGAAGATTTAAAACGTTGCTCCCACTACTAGGATGGAATTTTCAGGAATTACAATTGATACTCTCAAACAAACTCTCGAAGTCTTGCCACAACAACTAGAAGAGATTTAATTGCCAGTTGAGGCATGGTTAAAAAAGAAAAAAGCTTCTTTAAAAAAGTTAGTCTCTTCTCGGAAAGCTTAATTTTGTGTCCACCTGTGTACGTTATAGTAGAATTTTTGTAAATCACTTAATGAATTGGTTGAGACAGGCCTAATTCCCTCAAATATTGTAGGCGGAGGACATAAACTATTTAAAGTTATTCCTTTGGAGGTGAGGAAGGATATATTATGGTGACATAGATTTTTGAAAGAATACAATGGGGTTTCAATCCTTTTAATTTGAGTGGTCATCGCCAGATGAAATTTTTTCTAGTCATGCATGTTTAACTGGGTGTGGAGCTTTATGTTAGATCAGTTTCTTCATTTGCAGTTTCCTGAATTTATTACAAAAAATTATTTAAATATTAATTGTTTAGAACTTTTTCAGTAGTACTAGCAGTCAAAAAGTGGGGACAGAGATTTCTTGGGAAGAGAATAATGATTTAATTTCTGTGACAATGAAGCTTCAGTGCAAGTTTAAATACTGGGCATTCAAGGGACTCTTTTATGCAAAAATGTTTAAGAGAGATTTGTTATGTCGCATCAGTATTCCAATTTGAATTCGAGTCAAAACACCGCCAACCAAAAGGCCCCCACCAACCCCCCCCCCCCCCCCCCCCCCCCCCCCGTTTTCCAAAACGCCCCCACCAAAACGCTCCAAATTTAAAATTAGAAAGAAAGAACACTAAGTTAAATTGAATAATTTTATTGAGGATAAGAATATAAAATTACAAAGAATGTACAGTTCAAATTTTTATGTGCAAGCATTACCGAAAGAGATAATAGTCGGTAAGAGAATATACATGTATAGTATACAAAATATATACATTTATGACAGTAAGAGAATATTAAGATATAGCAGAATACAAAATATATACATTCATGATAGTAAGAAATTATTTACATATAGCAGAATACAAATATATACATTAATAGTAAGAAAACATTCACATATAGCAAACGACAAAATATATACATTCATGAAATTAGAAAAGATCGTAAGAAAATATTTACACATAGCAGAATACAAACAATACATCAATATGAAAATATCAAAATGTTTAAATTGTCTGCAGGGGAATTTATCCTCGC
The DNA here is from genome assembly GCA_944474755.1 of Limnoperna fortunei. Taxonomy (NCBI): domain Eukaryota; kingdom Metazoa; phylum Mollusca; class Bivalvia; order Mytilida; family Modiolidae; genus Limnoperna; species Limnoperna fortunei. The sequence continues at coordinate 43,414,682 of OX104122.1, read as the reverse complement.
AATGCGCGTCAAAAGTCTACTTGTGGACAGTTGGTGAGTTCTATATATTTCCCACAAAGAAAATATCTCTGCCTGTGAAGTTCTTACAGCTGTACGCTGGTATCTTGTCAGCTTATCCTCCGAAACCAGCTTTCTCTGCAGTGGGATGACGGCTGCCTCTTGGTACAATAGAGGAATCAGTTCATAAAACTGTGGCTTCCGGTCTCCAGCTTTCTTATTCAGGCGACGATGCCACCCCTCGACATCTTGGTACCAGTTAAAACTGCATGCCGATAGGCCGAAATACTGATACCTAAAAAGAATAAGCTAAATTAAAAATGTATTCCTAAAAAACTTATGGTCACGAAAGTTCTTTTGCTTTGTACGTTTCCCCTCGTAATATTTAACATGTAGATGGCACGTGGCGTGCGTTAGTCAATTGATTTATGACCCTAATTATCAGATAACGACTCGTGCATTGATTATTTATTAACTGTTGGTAGTCCATAAATAAATTAATAATTAATTCTTTAGTACCTTAAACTACAGTTCAGAAGCATATATATATATCATTGGGGGGCAATATATGAATGAGTTTTTTGTTCTAATAATATTGAAGTTATTTTACAAATAAATTTAGTAGAAAAAATATGATGAAACAATTCAACAAATGAGATATATTAAATAAATAGTTCGATATTTCTTATAAATGACATAATTTTTGTAAGCTTCTTTAAACAAAAGGCATGTAACAACTATTTTATTTACAATATGGCAATTAAATTAAATAAATCTTACCAGTACATGTCCTGTGTGTCACAGATCCGCATAAGTCGCAGCACAACGCATTAACAATCAAAGAATGTGTTCGGTCAAATATAGTACAAGAAGAATCCATGAATTTAGATTTAAAAGTGAAAACGGACTTTCTTATATAAGGTTTTGATCATAATTATTAATTTCAATTGGAATACTTTGATTTAACCTATGGAAAAATGTTTTACAGATATTCCCAACCTCCCAAGCTTTAATAACATTTCTTTTGTTTTAAGAATCTACTCTGTATTTGTATTCCAGTATGGCTTGAGTAAAACACAATCTGTTATGCATACATTATTTTATAGATGCATACCGTTGTGTTAATTATCATCAAAGCAATGACCTATACCTGATTAAGTAACCTTTTGTTTTGTTGATGAGCAATCAGTGTTCTTCGTCAGGAAACACAGAACAGTAATACAAACAATGCCTCTTTGAGGTTACAAGCTTGAATGCTTGTTTAAATTACATTATGAAGATATTTGATTCATCTCGGAATCTGATATTTACTATTATAATGTATATTTCACAAATTTATATATATCGAATTTGTCTTCTTTAAACAAAAAAGGAAAATGGGGGCGTTTTGACCTGCACCCTCCAATTTCACATTAGAGCACGACATATTGAGGGGGTTTCCAATAGGCTGGCTGATTGTTTATCTCGCTGGGATTTAGACAATCAATATATATCAGCAGAATTTTATTAACCTTACTAATGGTGCATATAAAGAAGTTTTTATAGAAGAGTCTTTCTGTCTTTTTATTTGTGATTGGTAATTTTTATTTTTAGAAGTGAAGAAATTGAGACGTCAATCAAAAGAATCTGCTAGACATGCCTTTGCTTATAGCACTTATAAAAATCTTAAGATTTAGTTAGAGACATATTTTTTGTTTTGTTTTTGGGAAGGTTGCGTAGCAAACTTTCCCTTTGCTAACGCTCGAATACATAAAAACTACTGCGACCGACGTGTAATAAAACCTTACGCTCGTAAAATATAGGTCACATTGGAGGAATCTATCAATTACATGAATCCATTTATCTTGAACAACTTTACTATACATGTCCTTTCGTATTATGTCTCATTTACTGTATAACTGATAACCAATATTACGATTTAAACTAATATTCCATGTTCATCCGCGAGAGACGGACTCGTTACACTTTTTGGTTTTGGAAATCAACGTGATATTTGGCAATCCTCGCGATAGCTGTTCACTGAACCGACAAATGTAATACTGACAGTGGCACCAGTCTAATAATATTTGACGACGTTATTATGATTGAAGTGATTAAATTATTATTTTGTGCGATCGTGTGGTCGTCGTTTCATACGGTTTTGCATTCTATTTTTTACGTGTTTAATTAAATTAAAATCAACAAAAAGGTGTGTGCTTTGTCGATGTACAGATTTGCAGAGCGGCGCCATCTATAAAAATTTTTAAGGTTGGGAGAATGGCATGTAGAAGTTTCGTAAATAAAATACAAGTATTCAAATTAAATACTATTAAATTCAAATATATTGAAAAAGATATTTCGGTGTTTGTGACACAAGAATAGTAAATGGATTATTAGACACGGTGATCAATTGCACTCACCATGTCGCTACATTATTCCATAGTAAAAGCTGACAATTTGTTCCCGGTCCTTTTGATTAATTTTTATAATTGTTAATTCATGCTGAACGATTAATATTTCTCGTTACACTAGTCGAAATTGGTCACCACCCATCGTAACAAGCCAAAAAAAAACGTACCAATTTTCCGTGTATGTTTACCTCACGAAGTTGCCGTCCTTGCAGACGATGTTGGATTTTTATGCTTTAAGTATCTAATTAAACGAAAGTCAAAACGATATATTTTTCTTCACTCTATGTGTTTCTTAAAACAAAGGAAGATGTCATCAAGTCAGTGTGTTTTCGAAGAAGTGTTTTGAGTGACAAATAAAACCTCTTAGCGCGTATGGTCGATCTTATGTTCCTTATGTAGATCCAAAAAGATGCAAATTTAAATCAGCAATTATTTTTTAACATTTCTTCAGTGTTTTGAAATGCTGTTTTTTTTAATTTGATAGAGCGATTTTCCAAGAAAGATTTTGACCAAAATTAGAACGCGATTATTTTCCATTTGGAAATCTTGGGGTAATGTCGTTTGCGGTTTAGGCGCGAATACCATAGAACGTCACGAAAGCTGGAGATCTTTTGTAAACATCGTAAGACACTTGTTGAAAACAAAAAGTGTCAGATTGCGTAGCAAAAGTCAAGAACATGTAAACAACAAGCATAGTATGGAATATGTAGAGTGGAAATTTTTTTATTGGATTTTTGTAATAAAAAGTTACAATAGCGTCCGGGATGTGTATTGTTAGCTCACCTGACCCAAAGGGTCAGGTGAGCTATTGTTATCACTTTGCGTCCGTCGGCGTCGTCGTCGTCGTCGTCGTCGGCGTCTGTAAACTTTTAACATTTTAATCTTCTTCTCTGAAACCACTTGGCCAATTGAAACCAAACTTGGCCATAATGTTCATTGGATGGACCTTTACAAAGTTTGTGTTTTTTATTTTGATTGGTAAACCAATATGGCCGCCACCTCAAGACTTAGTTTAACATAGGACCCTATGGGAAAAAAGTTAAAAAGGGCTTCTTCTCTGAAACCGTTTAACCAATCAAAACAAAACTTACTAGCAATATTGTTTGGATGGTCCTCTATAAAGTTTGTGTTTTTGATGGGAATTGGAAATTCAAAATGGCCACCACCGCAGGACTTAGTTTAACATAGAACCCTATGGGAAAAAGTTTTAAAAGGCTTCTTCTCTGAAACCGGTCAACCAATGGAAACAAAAACTTACTAGCAATATTGTTTGGATGGTCCTCTATAAAGTTTGTGTTTTTTATGGCAATTGGAAATTCAAAATGGCTGCCACCGCAGGACTTAATTTAACATAGGACCCTATGGGAAAAAGTTTGAAAGGCTTCTTTTCTGAAACCGGTCAGCGAATGGAAACAAAACTTACTTGTTTGGATGGTCCACTATAAAGTTGATGTTTTTTATCCCAATCGGAAATTCAAAATGGCCGCCACCGCAGGACATGGTTTAACATTCGACCCTGTGAGAAAAAAGTTTAAAAGGGCTTAAAATGGCCACTACCGCAGGACTTAGTTTAACATAGGACTCTATGGGAAAAAGTTTTTAAAGGCTTCTTCTCTGAAACCGGTTAATCAATGGAAACAAAAACTTACTAGCAATATTGTTTGGATGGTCCTTTATAAAGTTTATGTTTTTTATGGCAATTGGAAATTCAAAATGGCCGCCACCGCCGCAGGACTTAGTTTAACATAGGACCCTATGGGCAAATAAACAAAAAATCTTCTCTATACAACCGGTTAACCAATGAAACAAAGCTTTCTAGTAATATTGTTTGGATGGTCCTATTTAAAGTTTATTGAAAATTACAGGACTTACTTTAACATCAGGGAAATGCCATCTTCATTGCCTATAAAATCAGGTGAGCGATACAGGCTCTTAAGAGCCTCTGGTTTTTCAATAGAGCAGACCTCGGTAATGTTCGGCAAACATCGGAAATACTTTTTGAGTTACTAACTTTTTTTTGCTCAAAACTGTAAACATTGACTGAAAGTAAAACAATTTTTAAATTTATATCTCATTAATTAGCAATACATTAAATTATTAATTGATATAATAAAGCTGTATTTCTTGGTCGAAAAAGAATATTAAACGGTGACTTCAATTATGGGTCGGATACCTTAAATTTGTAAAAAAAATGCAAGCAGAAAAGCCACCCATGTGATTGTGTCTTTTAGTATAAGCTATTAACACACTGTTTAAATTTAAAACAAACTAGTTGACATGCATTCTGATTATAAAGATATATGCTGCCTCATACAGTCTTACAATTTTTTGTTTGTTTGAATCCGGGGGATTTATAAAAATTGATTAACGTGCGCTTTTGAATAATACTGGGTCGATCTTGTTATAGTGTGTGGGACTCGATATAACAAAATCGGCCCAGTATCATTCGAAAACACATATGTAAATCGATTTGCACAGATCCCTGTGTTTTAATTGTTTAAAGCCACTTTCAGCAATTTTTCAACTATATTTGGGCGTCCTGTTTTTATTGGAGGAGAAAGCCAGATTGTAGGAGTCTTTTAATAATTGACAATCAAGATTGAGCACACATTGGCAGCAGTAAGATTCAAACAAGTGCTGACAGGCATTCGATCAATAGTAGCTGAATACTACCTTAACCACTCGGCAACTGAAACCCTGGAGTATTACAGAAAAAAATTATTTTAGTTTTGAATATTTTAGAAGCCTATGCCATCACTTACATTTATAGGGTGACATTTATATATATGTACATGTATTTGATGCAAGTTATATTCCAACTATATAACAGGTGAGATTTTTATGTCTAAAATGGACAGCAGCAATTTGTCTTATTATACCCCCGCTTGAAAAGCGGGGGTATATAGTGATCATGGTGTCCGTCCGTCCGTCCGTCTGTCCTCCTCCTACACCACTGAATGGAATTTGATGAAATTTACACAGAATCTTTGTCACATAGTGCCATTGTGCAGGAGATATTTAACATTTTGATCGGAATGATATTTGGGGTTTCCCATAGAAAAACATGGACTTTGTCATTGACCTAACGGGGTCCCTATCTCTTATGTGCAACTCCTCCTACACCACTGAATGGAATTTAATGAAACTTACACAGAATCCTTGTCACATAGTGCCATTGTGCAGGAGATATTAAACATTTTGATCAGAATGATATTTAGGGTTTCCCATAGAAAAACATGGACTTTGTCATTGACCTAAAGGGGTCCTAATCTCTTATGTGCAACTCCTCCTACACCACTGAATGGAATTTGTTGACACTTACACAGAATCCTTGTCACATAGTGCCATTGTGCAGGAGATATTTAGCATTTTGATCGGAATAATATTTGGGGTTTCCCATAGAAAAACATGGACTTTGTCATTGACCTAATGGGATACCCATCTCTTACGTGCAACTCCTCCTACGTACACCACTGATTGGAATTTGATGAAACTTACACAGAACCCTTGTCACATAGTGCTATTGTGCAGGAGATATTTAACATTTTGATCAGAATGATATTTGGGGTTTCCCATAGAATAACATGGACATTGTCATTGACATAAGGGGATACCCTTCTCTTATGTACAACTCCTCCTACACCACTAAATGGAATTTGATGAAACTTAAACAGAATCTTTGTCACATAGCGCCATTGTGCACCTGATATTTAACATTTTGATCCGAATGATATTTGGGTTTTCCCACAGAATAAATGGACATTGCTATTCTTTGAGGTGGGGAAGGGATGGGGGTTCCCATGTTTTATCTACAACTCTTCCTACACTAGATTAAGTTTCAAGTTCATGAGTAAGAACACGTGCATTTTTGAAGAAATCATGAAGCGGGGGGTATCAATGGTGAGCATTGCTCACAGTTTTTTTTACTCTAGTTATTATTATTATTATTATTTGTGAATTGTGTATATAATATACATATTATGAGTGGAAATACAGCTAAACCTATTGTTTTGACTTATTTATTTCAAGCCTGTATAATTGCCTTGGTTTTCACCATCTGTTCCTGGGACTTGAAACAAAACCTGTGACGTCACAAACTCGGTGACTGACTGGTTAAGGTAGTTCGTCTACTATTGATCACTAGGTATGTCAACACTGAAATTGCTGTTTCGAGTCTCCTTGGTGGCAGATTGTGCTCTACTCCAATCTTAATTGACCAGGATTGCCAGTTTTCCTACCGAAGGTCAGGGTTTTGTCCGTTTACTCCAGCTTCCTCCCCCAATAAAGACTGGCTGCCATGATATAGAAGAAAAATTGCTGAAAGTGGTGTTAAACAACATTAAAACATAAACATAAACCCTCTTATCAGCTTGCCTTAAAAATCAACTCAACAATACTATCTATATTCATTTCAAATCAGTTATCTCCCCTATAAAACATGCACAACAAATTGTTTAGGATTAGAAAGAAATCATTGAAAGAGCAAATAAAAAAAACTATTGACTAGTTTCACTTTTAAAGGTGGAGATGGAAGAGAGTGACATTTAAAGAGGACCCCCACAAAAGAAGATATAGACTTATTTTGAGCCCATGTCTAATTACCGGTATTCATACATGTACGTCAATCCTTCTTTAAAGTGTAATGAAAGGAGATATCAAAAGTGGTTTAATAAGAGTCTGGGGACTAGGTGAATGAGTGGTTTATGTAGTTAGCCATCTACTATTTATCAGGTGCCTGTCAACACTAAGGTTACAGGTTTGTGTCTCACTGCATATGCTTGACTCAAATCCTAATTGATAAGGATTGTCAGTTTTCCTACTCAAAAGTCGATGGTTTTCAACTGGTAATCTGGCTGCCTTCCCCAATAAAAACTGTACACCATGATGTAGCTGAAAAATTGCAGAAAATGGTGTTAAAAACTATTCAAACAAACAAATTAACAATAACAGGTTTATTTACTGTGAAAATGACAAAAGAGTTAATCTGGTATAATGGTATGACAGTACAGAATGTTGTTCAATACAGTTGGCCTCTTGAATACACTTTAACATGTAATGATTTATTTGTTTATTTGTTTGTATGGAATTTAAAGCTATTTTCAGCAAATTCACAGATTTTTTTCAGTTTATTGGTTGATACTGGATATAGATAGAATAGCTGAAAACTAAATTTTGATTAGACAAGTTTAGACAAAAATAACTCTTATTTTTATATACATAAAGTAAATATCTGGATAGAATTTTTTATTTAATAAGGAAACATAAGTTAATCTCCAGTGAATTGTTATTTATCAAATTAATTTAAACTGATTGCCTAGTTTAAAGAAACAAAAACAATAATTTGCCTTTTTAAAGTTTTATTTGACAAGTGTGTCGTAAACTTTTTCAAAAATCTTCTCCTCTGAAACCACTGGGCCAATTTTTTTCAAACTTGGCCACAATCATCCTTAGGGTTCCTAGTTTCAAGTTTGTACCCAGGGTGTTGATCAACAGACAAATATGGCCGCTGTTACTAAAAATAGAACATGGGGGTCAACACAGGTTTTTGATCATTATCTAAAAAACTATAATAGCTATAGAGAAAACCGTTACTTCAAATTGAACAGCACATTAAGGTCTACAATAGTTGCTATTAGTGCGAAGTTGTGTATTGGCGTCTTGTAGGAGTTATTGCCCTTTTTTGACAAAATTTTTGGTATTTACAATATAACCTGAAAACTATACGAGGTAGAGTGAAACTGTAAATGACAAAAATGATCAGCAATAAAAGCCCTACATTCACTTGATTGGTCTGAAATTGTAAGATGACTCCTTATACGAGTTATTGCCCTTAAATGGTAATTTTTTATGAAATTTTCCGTTTTTTTCCTGTAACTTTAAAACTATAACAGCTAGAGTAAAACTGTAAATAGCAAAAATGATCAACAATACAAGCCCTACAATTCACTGTATTAGTCTGAAATTTTCAGATGACTGCTTATAGGAGTTATTGCCCTTAAATGGCAATTCTTTATGAAATTTTCCGTTTTTGTCCTGTAACTTGAAAACTATAGCAGCTAGATTGAAACTGTAAATTGCACAAATGATCAGCAATAAAGACCCTACAATTCTCTTGATTGGTCTGAAATTGTCAGACAACTCCTTAAATAAGTTATTGCCCATAAATGACAATTTTTTATGAAATTTTCCGTTTTTGTCCTGTAACTTAAAAACTGTAACAGCTAGAGTGAAACTGTTAATAGCAAAAATGATCAGCAATACAAGCCCTACAAATTACTATTTAAGTCTGAAATTTTCAGATGACTCTTTATAGGAGTTATTGCCCTTAAATTGCAATTTTTTATGAAATTTTCCGTTTTTGTCCTGTAACTTAAAAACCATAACAGCTAGAGTGAAATAATAATTGCAAAAATGATCAGCAAAAAAAGCCCTACAATTCATTTAATAGGTCTGAAATTGTCAGATGACTCCTTATAGGGGTTATTGCCCTTAAATGACAATTTTGTTATGAAATTTGCCATTTTTGTCCTGTAACTTGAAAACTATAGTAGCTAGATTAAAACTGTAAATTGCACAAATGATCAGCAATAGAAGCCCTACAAATGATTGCTTAGTCCAAAATTGCAAGATGACTCTTTATAGGAGTTATTGCCCTTTCATTATGAATTTGGACAAATGAACAGTTTTTAATTATAAATCAGTCTATAACGCACCTATTAGTAGAGTAAAACTGTAAATTTCTAAAGTACCCTAAAGGACAATGCCTAAAAACCATTTAATTTTCAGAAATTGTCGATGGCACCTTATAGGAGTTATTGTATTTAACAATTTTTTGAAGAAATGTTTAGTTTTTTGCACAGTAACTTAAAAGCTATAACAACTAGACTGAAACTGTTAATTTCAAAAATTTTAATATAGTTCAAGTCATTTGGATTCCAGGTGAGCGATAACAGGCTCCTGGGAGCCTCTAGTTTTTAATTCCAGTTAATTCAATAAAGATCTGCCCAAGAGATATTCAAGAAAGAAAGCTGAAGCTGTATTGACTTAGTGTCATGGAACATTAACATTGGAAATTAGAAAATAAGTTATGGTGTCTTTCCGTGAGCTTTGTGGAAAGATCACAGTAAAAAATACAGATTTCCATTGAATTATTTTTCAGTCATTAAAATTGTTTCAAAGGATTTGCAATTACATGTATCCGAAACATCAAACTAACATTCATGTGCATAAACTTTGTTAAGAACTTAATATTTTCAGAATTTAAAAACAATGTTAGAAGAGTCATATTTGGGCAAAACAATTTGAGAAATAATTGACTTATGTTACTATATAAACTGTCATGATAACATTATTCTAATGTAACTGAATTATTTTTAATTGTATTATTATATATTATTTTTAAAAAATTCATTTACTTTTAACGTTTGTGTATTTTATGGACTTCACATACGATCCTTGGTATGTTTAATCTCATTCTATAAGTATCTAAATATAACTAGCATTTAAAAAAATTTACATCACAATTTTGATAATTTTAATTAAATAAAACTCCATATCTTTTGTGGCTTTTTTGTTATAAAGAAATTTATTTTTCTTTCTCTTTTCTTTTGCATTTTTTAACTGATTTATTTAAAACATACCTGTTTTTAATCTAAATTTACATTTTCTCAGCTGATTATGTCGGTGTTTTATTGGCCTGTCATTTTTACCTATCATCGAAGTTTAGTATCAGGAAGTTAAAAAGCAATTAACAAATATAAGAGGCATATATAATATACAATAACATCACAGAAATATCTCTTACCACCCCCACCCCCCTTTTTCTCTCCTAATTCTCGGCTAACCCCTGCCTGAGAGTTTGGGATTGTGAAATCTTCATTTCCTTTATTTCATCTTAAAATTATGGCTACTGTTACTTGTTTCTGATTTGATAATTATTTTTTTTTAATCTTCTCATCGGATGGTATCAATAGTTTGTAACTTGGTTCCTATGATGTTTTTCCTTTTGAAAGATTCTGCAATTGGTACTGATAAGGCATAAAACAAGCACCCAAATAGAATAGTTTGTTTCTGATAAGCTTTGAAATTGGCTGAAATTTGAGTTGTCTCTTTAACTACAATCCTTGCCTAAAGGATTTTGAGGAGAATCGGAGGCAGTGATTAAGGTAGTAAGTCATCTACTATTGATCATGCAGTCTGTCAACACTGAGTTTGCAATCAGGGTGTTCTCGACTCCAACCTTATTTGACAATGATTGCTAGTTTTCAAGTTTGGGGGGGGGGGGGTTGGGGGGTGGTACTCGGGCTTCCTCCCCAATAAAAACTGGACTCCATGATATAGCTGAAAAATTAAACACCATTAAAACATTGTAATAAATCATTGTGACTCTGCAGTGTTACAGTATTAGACGTCCCTCACAAATATTACATGTATTATGTTGATTGGACATCAAACAAAGGTTTCTAACAGGAACCCTTGTTTTGGTTGTCAAACGGTATTAATTCGTTCATCTGAAGCAACTAAGTGGAATGGATAGTACAATAATATATTGTGTTTATGATAAATGGTTGATGAAGTCTAGATATTCCTGTTTTGGAGAGGCCTCTGTGGCTGAGTGGTTTTGGTAGTTAGTCCTCTGCTATTTATCAGGTCCCTGACAACATTGAGATTTCAGGTTTGAGCCTCACTTTGGGGCATGATGTGTTGAAGTTTTGGGGGTTTTTTGAGGTTTTTCCAAAAGCTGTGATGCCATACAGAATACCTTTTTACAACAAAATGCTGACTTGGAATAGAATAAACATAATATTTGTTCTAAAGAAACACACCTTTATTTAGCGGTAAGGTGCTATGTGGACGATCCTTCTTCATTAACCGAAAAAAGAATAAACGCGAGGTAAAATCAGTATATATATATTCGTGCACCGTTTAATTTTTTTTTTAATTTTAAATAGTGGAATGGGAATAAACATTGATGATTTATAAAATCTCAACAAAAGATATTGAAAATAGTATTACCAGTTCTAGACCATACAAAATGTTAGTTTATAATATCATATTATTAATTAACGATATTCATCTCTATTGTATAAATGTGGCAATTCAACTTATTTATTAATAGTGAATATTCAATAATGAATAATTATTCTGGTCTTTAAGTTCATATGCACCGGCTAAATAAAGTGGATATTTCACCATCTACCTGTACAAATCCTTGACATATTGTTATCATTATTTATTTATTTAAAAAAAAATTTGAACGGGGGATCCCAAATGCTGTTCTGTAGCTACGCTATAGCCCCATTGCTTTCTTGTGTAATTGTTTTTATATCCTGAAGATGCTATAACATATGTAAACACTCCGTATTTGTGTATAAGAATGAAAAATGTCAAGGTAAATAGGTAAAGACACACAATTTAATAGCATACATATATATCGATTAGTTCAATATTATAACGAAAGTTTTGTGTTCATTATAAGTTATACATGTACTTGCAAATAAAGCGTGAGTACAAGAACAATTAACGTGACATGGCAATAAAATATATGTTATTTTACATTATGGTCACGTGGATATCACAGATATTAACAACACAGGCACATAGTTATATTGGACTGTTATTTGAAATATATATATATAGCGGATTTGGCCGAGGGGTCTATATATATATATATATATATATATATATATATATATAGCGGATTTGGCCGAGGGGTCTAGACCGCTGGACATAGTGCAGGCGAATTGGTGCCACAGTGTCACAACGGTGTGAGTTCGAATCCCGCTGAGGGTAAGCAAAAATTTGACAGTGTTAAAAATCTAATTCAAACAGTGTTGGGCTTAATTTGTAGACGTATATATATATACGTGGAAACTTTACCATCTTACATAAAAGACACAATCGACTACCTCCGTAAAATGGAATCCATGAATCCACTTCCACCGGACACAATCCTCGTCTCCATGGATGTAACATCATTGTACACCAATATACCACACAACGACGGCATATCAGCATGCAAGGAGGTCTGGGAACAACGCGACATCAAAGATCCCCCCACTGAGTGCCTAATTCAACTACTTGAACTTGTATTAAAACATAACAATTTTGCGTTTAATGGCGAGCACTATTTACAAATTAACGGAACAGCCATGGGAACCAAAATGGCACCATCCTATGCTAACATCTTTATGGGAAAACTCGAGAAACAACTTCTAAACTCTTCTCTCCACCATCCACTCTCATGGTTTAGGTTCATTGATGATGTTGACATGAAATGGATTGAAAGCGAGGAAAACCTTAAACAGTTCTTTGACCACGCTAACAGTATACATCCTTCTATCAAATTCACACATGAAATGTCCACATCTAAAATCTCATTCTTAGATACCACTACCACCGTAATAGATGGAATTATGTCAACCGATCTGTACTGTAAACCCACAGATAAACATCAGTACCTCTCACCAAACAGCTGCCATCCTAAACATTGCAGCAAAAGTATTCCTTTCAGCCAAGCTCTGCGAGTTAAACGCATCTGTTCTACGGAGGCTAAAACTAAGCAGCGTCTTGGAGAGCTTCGATGCCATCTAAAGCAGAGAGGATACAATAACAAAAACATATCAATAGGTTTTAATAAAGCCAACAACATCAGTAGGGACCAGCTTCTGCAGTACAGAGAAAAGAAAACTAACAATAGAGTCCCGTTTGTCCTAACATACCACCCAGCTTTTAAAGACATCGCACGCACTATCCGCGAACGATGGACAACAATTGAAAAACATCATCAACTTTCAAAAATATTTCCAGAACCTCCCGTAATGGCCTTTAGAAAACCAAAAAGTTTAAAAGATCAGTTAGTCCGAGCTGAAATGTCGTCACGTAGCCGCCAATCGGGGCAATGTTGCATCTGTGGTGACGGTCGTTGTATGACATGTGATCACATACAACACACCCAACACTTCACTAGCACATCAAATGGCAAACAATTTGACATCCATGTCAATTTGAATTGCAAAAGTGAGAACATCATATACCTTTTACAGTGTGGTATATGCAATCTCCAGTATGTTGGTGAGTCTGTGCAACGATTCAGCAAACGAATGAACGGGCACAGAAGCGACACAAGATGCAAACCCAACTTACCCCTTAATAGGCACCTACGTACGCACGGCACTGCGATAGCTGAAATTTTTAATAAACTCAGGGTGACCCTAATAGACCATAACCCAAGGTGGACAGACAAACAGAGAAAAGAGAAAGAAAGTTTTTGGATAAAAACATTGGGAACATCATTTCCAAAGGGAATTAATGAAAAATTATAGGACCTTAGACCAGATACAACCATGGTCTCCGAATAATCATGTAGAATTACGTGTCGTTTTATTTATTGTAAAACTGCTTTTTTGTATATATATTGATTGTAACCGTATAAATAGTGCTACATATTTATACACCTGTACATACTTGTAATAGCACTAACAAAAACCATTTTTTCGTTAATTACTAGATATAGTATACATCACATAAGTATAACGACAAAAACTTTTTACCTGTTATTGTCATTCGTTGTAAAAACACTGACGAAGCCTGTTGGTCAGGCGAAATATTTGTGCAATTTTTTAAAGTGTAAAACTTTGTTTTCGCTTTAATTATGTATCTAGATGTTGTTGTACATATTTTTAAACGAATATATTATTATTTTAGTCTGCACAGCATCGTTATCTACCGTAACGATCCAACATCCCGTACGAACAATTGTTGACTATTTCTTTAGACGAATTATCTATATCTTATTTAGTCAGTATTATGTGTTTTCACGTAATCCAATTGTTCTTACTTATAAACCACCATGGATTTTGACTTTTATTTCAAGAAATTAAGAAGTTTTACCAAGAAACATGTTGACTATTTCTTTAGACGAATTATATATATATATATATATATATGTTATAACTCTGTATCCCGATATTTAACATTTTTATGAGCTAGTTTTTTTTAATTAAGTTTTTAAAAATATTAAATATTAATCCTTAATTTCAATGTCTTAAAATACCCATTGTTCCACTCAAGAAAAGGTTATACTTGGAAAACAACATAAAGCAAAAACGTTTTAATTGGTTAACAAAATTGAAGACTAAATGTAAAAATAGTGATAGTAAAAATATCGCGAATAGTATACATGTATATGTTGATAATAAAGCGGACTTAGAACAACAAAGATTGAGCTATCACACTAATCGAATAATTCCGACTCAAATTTAGTATGTGGCATTTGATAAATTTTGTGTCCACATACCTCAGTACTAGAATATCTTACTATTCTTCTACCAAGCCAACCCAACTACCACCCTCGCCATACATACCAACCACCCCTTAACCTGACTAACACCCTCGCCTCTTATACCAACCAACCCTTTAACCCAACTATCACCCTCGCCACACATACCAACCACCACTTAACCCAACTACCACCCTCGCCACACATACCAACCACCCCTTAACCCAACTACCACCCTCGCCACACATACCAACCACACATTAACCCAACTACCACCTTCGCCACACATACCAACCACCCCTTAACCCAACTACCACCCTAACCACAAAAACCAACCACCCCTTAACCCAACTACCACCCTCGTCACACATACCAACCACCCTCTACCTCAACTACCACCCTCGCCATACATACCAACCACCCTCTACCTCAACTACCACCCTCGCCATACATACCAACCACCCCCAACCCAATTACCACCCTCGCCATACATACCAACCACCCCTTAACTCAACTACCACCCTCGCCACACATACCAACCACTCCTTAACCCAACTACCACTCTCTTCACTCATTCCAACCCCCCCTTTAACCCAACCACCAACCTCGCCATACATACCAACCACCCTTAACCCAACTACCTCCCTCGTCAAACATACCAACCACCCCAAACCCAATTACCACCCTCGCCACACATACCAACCACCCCTACCCTAACTACCACCCTCTCCACACATACCAACCACCTCTCAAACCAAACCCACCCTCGCCACACCCTTTACCAAACTACCACCCTCGCCACACATACCAACCACCCCCTACGCCAACTACCACCCTCGCCTCACATACCAACCACCCCAAACCCAACTACCACCCTTGCAACACATACTAACCACCGTTTTCCCAACTACCACCCCCGCCACACATACCAACCACTCTAAAAACCATCAAACAAAATAGTAGTTACATTTCAATGGGTATCACGTGCGATTATCTTGTCGCAGATTTATTTGCTTATTTCCTTCAGTCTTACATAAAATGTCGTTTTGATGTTGGCTTGACGTCTCAAATTGAAATTATTTACAATTCACTGTTTTTGTGTTCACTTTCGAAGCATTTAAAGTTAAACTCACAATTAATAACTTTTTCAGTACCTGTGCAAAATAGAGAATTTCTGCTGAGAAAGAAATTGAACTGGAAACAGCATGGAACTGCAAAAGGTTTGTGGTATTCCATGATGAATCAGTACTGTGTCTGTTTCACATAATTTTATTATTTACTATGTTTACTTTAATAACACGGCTGGTCCACATTTGGAGCAATAAGTGCTTATTATATTCCATACTGGTTTTCAAGTTTATTAATAATTCATACTGTATGACGTCATAATTCTATTCATGCTGTAATTTATTTATATTAAGTGCTTTGATTGGATAAAAACACTTAAATGGCGTCTTCTCAGATAATTTATATATCGATATTTCCTCTGAGTGGACTACTTTCAGTATCCAATGTAAACAAGATGGCGTCCTCCTAGCGTATCGTCATGGAGATGGACAATGTTTTCTCTGCCCAAAGGATTTCTAATTAAATCGATTGAGATTTCAAATAAAATATAATATAAATACAATTTAGTGTTTTATTTTGTTTTTTTTTCCTATCGATATTCTACATAACCGCGATTCCTTTGGTACTATGTTTTGCATATCCCTACGCTTTCCGGCCTAGATACGTTTTGAGATCTAGATGGGTTTCTGTAACTGTTTTTGCTGTTTTAAAAATCGCAACGGTTATTTCACAGAATTATAAGGATTACACACTGTTTTATGAAATTATCAATGTGTAAACTCCGGCGACTCCCTCACAAACTTGACATAAAGTCCTTCGGACTTATTTTAGTTTGTGAGTGAGTCGCCGGAGTTTACACATTGATAATTTCCTAAAACCCAGTGTTTAATCCTATAATATACATCCTGATTTATTTACGTTCAACAAACGTCTGCCAACAAATCGTAACATCCTACTTGTTTTTAATACGATCTGCACATCCATGATGTATTTGCAATTTATGTTATTACAACTATTTCATTATGTCGCGCTCCTCTATAAGACTACTTCCCTTAGTATTCATGACAACACACCACCATTTCGACTGACCACATCACTTGAGGAAGTTATTTTCTTTTAATCCTGCTAATACTATTATCAGAGACGCGCTAGGCGGTTTGGGTGGTTAATAGATATGTAATGTGTTTCATTTGATGGTTCATATCACGTATTGCTATTGATCTAATGTTCAATAGAAATGGTTGGTTTTTTTACTTACTGGGTACCAATGAACCTTTCCATAGCTCGACCAGGCCCGGCTTATCGCTGCTTGCTGGACAATAATCATCAATTCAATCGATCAATCTTTACTTTCTGTCTTAACGCTATTTTGAGATCACAATCTGTGTATGATTTAATTAAGGTTCCTTCAGAAAGTTCTGGTTCAGGTTTAATCAACACAAGGCTTGGCAATATTTCTAGTTTTGAAGTATGGATTTACTTAGAGGTCAGAGCAGTTGTGTTTATTTTAGACATATCTTTATTTGCTTAAATATGTGATCATTATCACAAGTTTAGCAAACTTATGAAGTCTTTCAAAGCATACAATATGTATTAGTATAATATTCCTAACACATGTACATATTGTAATAAAATTACTGTAATACAGTTAAAACATATCACAAACCGTATACCCCGGGACTGAGTTTTCTTCGTTTTCCACAAGTGTTCACTTTGGAGAGGTAAATAGTCTCGATCACCCAGACGCATATATAATAGCGTCTGGGATCGCCTTGCTGTAACATCACTACCAATAGGTGGAGACAAAACAATGATTATAGTTTTAGGGCCCTATATTGAGAACAGGAAAACCATGCAAACATGTCTATACTTATAAAATGACGTCACAGTAATATTCTCTCTTGATTGTGCATAACAATAATATTTGTTTAATTAATTGATAAAGTATTATTTTATAAAAATATTCAACTGTGAATTTTGGTACAATATTTTATACACTTCTTGATATGAGCGAAAGTAGTTTTTTAGACAATAAAAATATCATCCAATAAAAAATTGCGCCCAGTTTTGGGCGCAATGATAACGAGTTCAATATAGAGATGAATCCAGACGCAAACATGCAATTAAGCGTCTGGATGATCGAGACTAAGAGGTAAACGCAAGTTGGGTAAAAACAGGCAAGATGTACAGTTGTAATACAAGGAGTGGAGGAGAAAACTTAGTATGTCTAAAATTACAGAAAATATGGTGTGGCGATGTTGTGGTTTCATGAGCTTATTATTAGTAAATAAGGCAATTCAGATTTTTTTTTATTTAAAGAATTTTCGTTGTGTTGATTGGTTAATAACAGCTAGATTGCGATTTCAAAGCAATGTTTCAGATGATACTGTCAAGCCATCATAGGTTATATTGCGGGATTACAGTGATATAGCTTGACACTATTGTTTCTGATCTACTGGACAGTAATTTAGCAGCAAGTTTATGTTATCAAATAAAATACTTCTCGTATAATTGGAACATTCGAAAAAATGATGATGCACAACTTCACCTCTTCGAATAAGAGAATGTGAGAGATTGTTAAAAGATTAAAAACTACCCACTGACCTATTTATGCATATTACCAACTAATTACAAAAATAAAATACAAGAATACAAATTTATTGGCCAATTATGGGCCCTCGAGGGGCAAATACAGCACAACATGTATGATTACAACAGTACATAAATAACAAATATAAAATATATAAAACCAATATAATAAAATTAAATGTCAAACACATATGAATCATAGTGAATGAGAAAAATGGGGCATAACAGCTATTAATGAACCTTATTTACAAGATAAAGTTAACTTCCCGTAGAAACAACTCAACTGCTGAACAATTTCAGAATTTTCACAAGTGAAACACCAAAAAGTTTATCAAACGCAGAAAGGTTTTCAAAGTTAATGTTATACTTAATTACAATATTAAAAAGTAAATTTTTATTGGTATCAAATTTAGGACACTAAGAAATAACGAACTTCGTCTTCAACCTCATTTAGGTCACATTTATCACATATTCTAAGATCTAATGGGGTGAGAAGTTTAGTATATCTACCCAGTTCAAATTTAAGTTGATGATTTCTTGCTCTAAATTTACCAAAACACTTCCTGTTATCAAACTCTTTACTGCTCTCCAAATATATTTCATAACCAAAATTGCATTTGATTCTTAAATGCGTAGTAATGCTCTCACTATGATGGTACCATACAATTTCTGTATATATCTTTTAGGTGGTCACCAATAAAATATTTAACAATATTTTTATTCAAGGCCGTTGAGCCTCCACAGGAATATTTAAAATGTAAAGCAACGAGACTAAAGAACCATACCATGTGTCTACCCTATTGTTATGCATTAATTTCATTTCAGTAAACGCATCATTTAACAATTCGGTAGATGAATTATTCAGCCTGTGCCAGTATTTAAAACAGTCAAATATTAATGTTATAGTATAGATGCATATCAGAAACAATCTATACACTATGTCGAGAGCATAAGCATAGGCATATATATTTAATATCCACTATTAATGCACTGATCACCTAGGAAACAGTATCTATATGATTTTCCTTCTACACCTTTGTAACACAATAACTAAATTTAACAGGAAGAAATATATACAATATAATTTGAAATGTACTTTCAATCCTTTTCAATGTCAAATACATGTATTACATATTGTAAACAATCTCTGTTTTATTTCTTGGAACGTGGATTGAGTTTGACCATGATACCATTAACTGCACGAAGAAGTAATCCTTTGTCAAAGGTCACGGGTATCTGAATAAAGAGAAAACAAGTTGGCTAATACATCAGTAATACGGGTATATTGTAACCATGTTACATCTGTCGGTAGGTTTTGTAATGTGAATATGACGTGCATTAAAGGCTTTGAGACCCCAACTGTGGTAAAAAATGATTTATATATGAGCAACACGCGCTGAGGAGGGCGTGTTTAAAATGGCTGTTCCAATTACAAAACTGTAACTCCCACCGGAAAGCTATTGTGTATGACGTTATTAATCTTATAAATAGCGACACGCGCTAATAATTTTCCGTTGCAATATATTGTGTGTTACTTTGACCGAACGGCCATTTATGGTGAAAACGATGTTTTCTATAGGTACGAAAATATTATAAATGTACCGTAATTGTCTTATTAGAATATAAATAATTCACGAAGGCTGTGATTTATCATTGTTTTACCACGGGATGACCATTTATGTCGTTATTTAAAATAATACGACAAACATGTTCACCCTGTGGTAAAACAATGATAACCCACAGCCTCCGTGTATTATTTCTTAAACAAACTTCCGTTTTGTAATGTGAAGCAAACTCCAAGAAATAATTAAAAGTTACAAGGTAATAATGCTTACAGATTTTTAGATTTTGGACTTTGTAATTTTTACTAATAATCCGGTAAATTTGTTCGATTACTAATCGTTTTGTAGTATGAATGCGATCGTCTAACCAGGAGGTGTAATAATCTTTTAAACTTTTTCCTGACAGAATGGAGATTTGTTTTCCAATACTTAAATGGACCAATTTCTGCACTTTACTCTATACAAACGTTTGTTTTTTAATTTTATTTTTTGTGTATCAAATATTTGATATTCAGTTATAGTGAAGTGTACATTCCCTTTTTACACTGCAGTCAAAATGTTGTATCAGTTGTGTCAAACATTTACAGACAACTGCTATAATTCAGATTACTTGTGCAATATATTGTTTTTGTTTAAACCGAAGCGATATTAGACGATCTGAAATAAAATAATGTATAACATGGCACTGTAAAAAAGACAAATCGCGCCAACTCTGTTTCTTTCTATACAGATAACATTTGTTTATTTGTTTATTACCATTATTTGTCGCACGTTTCTGTCAATAATCAATAATGAAATTAGTTATAAATGTAAACAACAATCTTGCAAACCAACCTCCGTCTTATCACATGCTGAGAAAGTAAAGTTCTGCACCATGTATACAAGCGCCATTTTTGCCTCCAGTAATGCCAGCCTCCTACCCAAGCATATCCTGGGACCAATACCAAACGGAAGGTAGCTGTATTCAGGTCGCTTTGCCTTGTTTTCTTCAGTAAACCTAAAACAATCATTGCATTATAGTCTGTACATAATATCTTTGATCAATTTAAAATGCTTGTTACGCAGACATATTAAAATAAAAAAAAATAAATCTTGTGCAATTGGTTATATTGGAGGTTAGCTCAATTCTTCAGTTGCATCTCCTAGGAGTCCTCGGTGACCAGAGTGTACATAGCCAACTACTATTGATCATCATCATTTCAACACAGGAGTTGCGAGTTCGGGTCTGTCTTCGTCCAAGCTGCTTTCCACTCCAACCTTATTTGACAAATATTCACTGTCACCCACTATTTTAACAAGATTGCCCTACTATCTATCTCAATAATGACCGATTCTAATCCACTCATTCCAAGCAATCTGTATATGGTACTAGGGGCTGTCTCAGGCACAGAAAACGTGATTTCTTTGTACTGCCGTAGTCTCTTTCCGTTCCTATTATCAATAATCCGTTTTCAAAATGTGTTTATCTGAGGCACGCCCAGTTTGTTTATCTGGGGCACGCCCCAGTATATTTTTAGTAGGATAGTCTTTTGGGTGTCTTTAATTGACCTAGAAGATAGTTTTTTTGCTTTTGTCTATTCATTTCTGTGTTTATTGTGTAAGGGTCCATGTGTACGTCTTTTCCTTTTTTGTAAAGATTATTTATAAGTATTGCCTTTATTTTGTACAATTCCAATTGGCACTTCCTGTATTATATCTTTTGAACTTCATACAAATAAACTCGGTGAATCAACACTGTCATCATGTCTTATAAGGTTTACTTGGGCAACATGTTAGAGAATGGTTTACCTTTCTGGATCAAAGTGATCTGGGTCTGGCCAGTATTTAGGATTGCGATGCAAGGCAAAGATGGGAATCACTATATCTGCTCCTTTTGGAATAAATACACCATTTACTGTAGAGTCTTCTTTAGATTCTCTGCCAAATCTAAACAACACATATACTATATAATGGCATAGCAGGTATTAAAAACTGTATGTAAAGTGAAGTTTAAATAATGGAATAAAAGCCTCTTACTGAACACTACCTCGAATACCTATATATAACTGCAAGTCGAAAAACAATGATCTTAAATAAAGAATAACATAACATAATAACGCCGAAACTGACATCACCATTTTTCTAAGTTCACTCAAGCGTTGAAGTATTGGGCGAACCCCTATAGGATTTATGGAGGAGATCTAATGTTGTTACTGTGTAGATACCAAGTTTCATAAAGATGTGAAGTCGTCTATAAAAAACACTTCAACGCAAGGAAAACTGCTTGAGTTGGTACGGACGAAAGGAGAAAGAACGAACCAAAAATGTCCCCCGATATTTTCTTGGCTGGACATAACTAGATATTAGAAATATTTAAACATCATTTTGTGTTGTATTTTACTTTAACAATACTGTCAGCAATAAAACTGTGTACTTAAAGAAAAAATATATACCTCGCTGCTGCTCCATAGAGTCGTAAAACTTCGCTAAAAAATTTGTCCAGGTATTGCAACTGTCCAATAGTATCAAACTGTGGGTCCTCCTGTAAATTTTTTAACATAAGGATTTTTTTAGTTATTAAAAATACAATTTAAAAACTTTCTCACAGTTTGCCGGGGGCCTCGGTGGCCGAGTGGTCAAGGTAGTTCGTCTACTATTGATCACGTGGTCTGTCAACACTGAGAATGCGGGTTCGATTCTCACTGCAGGCAGTGTGTAATCGTCTCCAATCTTAACTGACAAGGAATGTCCAGTTTTCCTACCGCAGGTCGGGGGTTTTCTTTGGGTACTCCGGCTTCCTCCCCCAATAAAAACTGGACGCCATTATTGCTGAAAAATTGCTGAAAGTGGCGTTAAACACCATCAAACAGTTTGCCGATTTGCATGTGTTTAGTCCCGTAGTGAATTACAACTATAGATGCATCTTATTCCCAATAAATTGCTTGGTTAGTTACGGAAAATATGTCATAAGTGACCATTGACCTGTTCCATTTGTCGTAACTTCTTCTATACTTCTATGATTATGACTACCCTCGGATATGACTAATTACCGGGGTTTAACCTGAGGTGCAGTAGTTGCTTACTCTACCGGTGCACGGCGAGTCACCCCGGTTGTTCGTGGGGTTCATATTTCTCGATGTTTTTTGTGTGTGTTTTATGTCTGTTTGTTTTACTGTTGTCCCCTCTGTTGTTTAATAACGTTTTTGTGTTTTATTGTTGTCCCTTCTTTTGTTTAATACAGTTTTTGCCACTCCTTGACCTGTCTTTTACTAAAGACTCCTCGGTATCTTTGATTCATTTTACTTTCATAATGCAAATAATGCAAGAGAACTGAATAAAAAGCTAGGATTTGGCATTCCATTATAGACGTCGACTAACACACCAATGAGAAGATGACACATAACATCGTGCAAGACAATTTATGTAAACCATATGTAATGACGCAACACCTGTAACACCTGTTGAGATGTTTTAGATATTAATAAACAAGTTGTAACACATTTGTGCTCAGCAAGGTGGTCCTAATCTGACATGTCAACATTATTATGGGTATTTAAGACATGGACAACCTCAGCACATTTTGTTATTAAGAAATTTGTAGCATCTATTCAAACGGGACAACCCCAGTTGGGTTTTCTGAGATAATGAAACACAAAAATAGCAAAGAAAACTGACCGAACAAGAACAGCCAAAAGTCAAAAGAAAAACCAAAAATACAAACAACAAAAAGAGAGAAACCCTAACTCAATAAAAACCATGGGTACAATTAGGTGGTCCGGACGAGTAAGCCTCTAATTAGACACCCGTCAAGTTACTCAAAAGTCAAATCTGGGAAAAGGATCACTACCTATGACTCGGCGAAAATTTCAGATCGTATTTGAGACACTGATTTTCCATAACGATCAATTATAGGTCATGGTGATTACCATAAAGCGTCTGGAGAGATAACATCCACCTCTTGTTTGAGTAGTTTAGCAGTCAACAACAGCGGTCTAGAAAATCGGAATAACGATTGTAGGATCCAGAATAACGTTTAAGTTTTGAAATGTATACACCATACGCTGGGGCTGCTGGAATGTTGCTGTCGATAAACGGGAATTGTTGAAGTCATCACGTTTGTCGTAGAGTCTATGTTGTAGTGTTCCTTGGTCTATTTCTAGAAGTAGGTCTAAGTAAGAGGCTGACCTTAGTGTATTATTGGTGTCTTTAGTTTCAAGCTCGCTAGGGTAAATTGAATGTAAATATTTATCAAATTTTCTTAGCATTGAATACATCTGAAGCAAGACAAAATGTGTTTTCAAACGCTGCTTTACAAAAACAATTGTGGAAAACGGAGATATCTGGTTGTCAGTCATACTAAGACTTATTTTGTCATCAATAAGTCCAAAGCTGAAAACAAATTTACGGATGACCAAATCATTGAAATTTTCGATTTTCTGATTGACAACATATTCGTTTAGTCTGGTGGACGTGTTTTTTAGGAGACAATTGGTATTCCAATGGAAACTTATTGTCCACCGTTGATTGCAGATTTGTTCCTCTATTCAAATGAAGCGGACTTCAATCACTTTTAGATAAGAAAGACTGCAAAATAGCTAAGTACTTCTGTTGCATCACTAAAGCCTCGATTTGGTGATTTGACATCTCTTTTATCCAAAAAGCTTGAGATTCAAGACACAACTTACACTAATAGGTCTGGGTGCCGTTTCATAAAGCGATCGTTAGTTTAACGTGCACGTTATCCCATTTAAATTGCATGGGATAACGTGCACGTTAATTAGCGATCGCTTTATGAAACGGCACCCTGCTTTATATTTGAATATGCATCTCGAAACAACATTCAAGGATGGCTATCTACCAAAAACTACAACAAAAGTTATGACTTTCCAATCGTCAACTTTCACTTTTTAGCAGCAACATTCAATGCGCTGCAGCATATGGTGTTTACGTTTCTCAAATTAAACGTTACTCAGAGCTTGTTACAAATACCAAGATTTCCTTGATCGAGCTATTCTATTAAAATAAACGCGGAAAATGCAAACAAATGATTTTGCTCAAACCTTATGGTCTTCATCGAAGTTAGTTTATGACAGACATCGTGAACTTGCAGATATCTGTCTCTCAATTGAAAAGATGTGGAGTTTTTGCAGCATCTCCTTTTACCGGACTTAACTTGTTGCAACATGCAGGAACTGCTTACTCTTGTGCAGAACCTGAAATTTCTCTCATTCTCCTAAGAGTTCGTGTCGCTGGCTTATTTGTGTGTTGTTTTTTTCTGTGTTTGTTGTTGTTTGTCTATGGATTCGAAATAGTGTTTTGGACTTTAAAATGTGATTGCCACATTGGTATTTCTTCGCTTATTTCAATAATTCTAATTAAATTATGTACGATAGCATCATATATAACATGTATCTCACAAATTAAGTAAGATTAACCCAAGTGACGTTGCAAAGGTAGAATGTAATATTGTTTCTCTGTACCTACCCCATTTAGAACTGTGTCGATCTCTTCCACAATTTTGTCTTGTATGTCCTGGCGTGTAGCCAGTGTATAACAAGCAAACGATAGGGTATTAGCAGTGGTATCATAGCCAGCAAGGAAGAATACTAATGCATTTCCTTTTATTTCAGATTCATTTAAACCTAAAATATAACTGTATTATGTTTAAAACTGTTTTTATGAAGTTTACCTTTTCCACATGTTCGATGCGCATAATATCGATGCTACAAAACCATAATTTTAATGGAGTGGCTATTTGTCCGGCTAACCGGAAGAATAGTTCGCATGCTTTTTTGTCCGGCTATTTTCCAGCAGCGGGAGTCTGTCATCAGGAGCCTGTCATCTCCGATGACGGATAATGGCTGCAAATAGTTAAATTAAATCGAGGACTAATTTTCTTCTTGCATTTAAAATACAGAATTCGTCGGTTTGAAATTCGCACAAGTGTAGAACTTTATGATATTGTCGGCGAGGAAAAGGGGGATAAAAAAGAAATGAGATGAGCTGCTAAAATGCGACCAGTTCCGTTATTGTCGTATCAATTATCCTGCTAGCTGGATAAATAGCCTGACTGCTATTCTTTCGGCTAAAATATCGAGGAACCTATGAGCTTTTCTTCCGAAAACCGTGACAATGATGCATCCTCTTCAATTTTCAAACAAACAAATACAAATGTAATTGAAAATTTATTCATTATAAAGATGTAATAAGTATTATATATACCAAGTCTTTTACCAGTTAACGTATTTTAAACTAAGAGACGCTTGCGTCGAGTAGTTTGAATAAGTTAATTGGTATGAGGCGTGGTATGTGTTTTGTAACATTATTCAATCAATAGAATTTGAAATGGACATGACATTATTGTTGTCAGAGGATCACGTGCTATACGGTCAGAAGGTAAGAGACGAGGCTTGCATTATGGAATAACTAAAAAATTCGTTGATTATACCATAGCTAAGACCCGCCTATTTCAATTGTATTTGAATTGTATTTTTATCTGGTGACATAAACCGTGGTTTAACAAGATAATGTCTTATTTTAAAGAATAGATTTTGTACAACACACAGATTAAGTGTGATTAATCCATAAAAGGATAAAAGGAAAAATGCCGTATTATGTTATAATATGTTACAATATATAAAACATCAGTCTGAAAATATTAACTTGACTATAGCTTATTAATAGCCGGACAAGCTATGGTCAAATTACTGCAAAAAGGATGAATTCTGAGAGGGGGCCATAAAGGACCGTTATTCTACCTCGTTCTTTATTTAAATTAATATCAAGTAATATCATATAGGAATTTTTTCCTGAATGTGCAGTCCAATGTTTTTTATGTTGTTTTTAATTATAAATATTATCAAAGCGCTATTCATTAACTTATCAATAAAAGATTAAAAACATATGTTAAGCAAAGTCTTTAACATTTTATCAATGCATGGTTACTGACTAAGAAGTAAACCAAATGTTAATGCCTCGAGTGTTAAACAACCATGCTAATATTGTAGATCCGACGTTATCTAGAACGAGAAAGAAATGACAGTTGACAATATTGCATGCGGTCAAGTAATTCCGGTGATATTTGCTTATTACTGTTATTTTACCTCTGTTTTTATATTCCTGTGAGTCGGCAAATACTGAGGTATCATCAGTGTCGTCGCTTTGTCGGGCATTTAACATCAATTGGAGAAAGTCATGATATTCCTGTGAAAATATGTACAACTAAAGAAGCTACGATTGATTTATAAAACAAATATAGCAATATGTAGCTTCTAATTTAAAACACATACAAATGAAAATACATGTTTTTACATTACAATAATAACAATTTAAATTTATTTATCAATAATCCTAGTTAATTGTACATTTATGAATTCTTTTAATCTATTACAATATAGCAAATAATATTCGGACTTTGTATTAGAAGCTTTGTAGGTGTAGTTTAATAATTCTTTTGTGTTGCTTAGCAGCATCTAGAAATAATCAAAATGTGTGACGAGGAAATAGACGGGCGACGCCACAGGATATATCTCTAGTTATGCAGGTAGCACAATGCACTTTTTATTTGTTTGATTTGGGTTGTACGCCACTTTCGTTTCAGCTATATCATGAGGTATGATTTCTGTGAAGGATTTAAACCCCCTATTTTAATAGAAACAGAAGCAATCCTTATCCATTAAGGTCAGAGTGGAGTACACCTGCCAGAAGTCGGGCTCAAACTTGCAAACTACAGTTACCTCTTTTCCCTCTTGTCGTAATTTGATTGCAGATTCCAGTGCTAAGTGGAAGAATCCAACCACTTCTTTACTGTTTATCCGTACTGAAAACCAATTCTTCAGGAACGGAAACATCACTGAAAAGTTTCGCATGGTTAAAATGGTGTCAAAATGTGCAGCCTATAAATTCACAGGTACAGACTCATTTTTATTGCTGCAATATCAAATGATCAAGTATTACTTTGACAATGAAATAAGTCGAATAGATGAAATAGAAAGTGTTTTTTTAATGTTAGTCTGTCTTAAACCATAAAGGCAGTAGATTATCCTAGATGTTCACCAGTGCACTAGGGGCTAAAAAAACCCAAAACATTAATCAAAGTAAAAAAGGATAAGATTTCATGACTAAATGCTAAAAGTAGAGTAAAATAAAAAAAAGTCTGTAGCTTTCGGGGGCTTGTCCATACCCCCCCCAATCCAGACCAACGTCAAGGGCTCTGCTAAGGACCTTCAGCAGTCTCCAGACCCATCGCCTAGGGAGGTGCACCCCAATTTAAAATCCTGCATATAGTCCGGCCATAGTAAATTTGGCAGCTTTGTTAGACTATAAATAGAAAAGACGACTGTATACTGAGCAGACGTACAGCTATTACTATGTATAGACAACCATTATGGACGATTTGTAGTACAATTTAACTGAAAAAAAATGTGCAAATCTGCATGCAACATCTAAGTAATAGGAACCAATGAGCGATCAGAGATATTTGTTTACGGGTGATAATGCTTCTTACATTTCAATGCGATTCCTTGAATTAATATCAGCATCTCGCGTAAATAGGTGACAAAAGCAATAATTTCACAATATATATATAAAAACATACTCATAAACAACACCAATGGTTTAGCTAGTTGTCCAATTGCAGCTTTCTTGCCATAGTAAACGAATTTATTATTTGGATCTTTCTGTGAATTTATTTCGATACCAAATGCTGTGCTTGCTATAATATCCATGGTATATGAGCCACAAGCTCTGAAAATGTACAATATAAACGTTTCATAGATAAAAGATAGAGAATTGACTTTTCCTTAAGTATATATTACAAAAATTCATAACATAAAGAAAATTTAGAATCGATAAATGGTCCTTATGTTATTTACCCCCTTACTTATTTTTAAGTATTTTATAACTTTTCTAATACAACACTATCTGCCACTTACTCTCTCATATCAACTGGTTCCCCGTTGACACTCTGTGACTCTATATTAGCAATCAAGTCACGACAGCATCTGTGTATTTTTGGCATCATCTACAAATAGTAACAAATATAGAATTTTGCCCATCTTGTTTCTTCCTATTTAAACAATGTTTATATATAAAACCGTACTGGTCATGGTAGAAGTATGGTTGCTGTACAGGTCATGGTAAAAGTAGGGTTGCCGTACAGGTCATGGTAAAAATAGGGTTGCCGTACAGGTCATGGTATAAGTAGGGTTGCCGTACAGGTCATGGTTAAAGTAGGGTTGCCGTACAGGTCATGGTAAAAATAGGTTTGCCGTACAGGTCATGGTAAAAGTAGGGTTGCCGTACAGGTCATGGTAAAAGTAGGGTTGCCGTACAGGTCATGGTAGAAATAGGGTTGCCGTACAGGTCATGGTAAAAATAGGGTTGCCATACAGGTCATGGTAGAAGTAGGGTAGCCGTGCTGGTCATGGTAGAAGTAGGGTTGGAATACAGGTTATGGTAGATAAAGGTGTAATGGAATGAGACAAAGGCTTTCAACATAACCACGCGACATTATCAAAGTGGTCCTCAGTGTATACCATGTGGTCATATGATTTAAATTTAGAAACACAATAAAAGGTGCAAATACATATCCCAAAGTCAGAATGTAGAAAGGGACACAGTGCCCATGAACTGTAGTAGGCTGAAACTGTAGTAGGCTAACTTGAAAAGGTAAAACAATGGTTAAAACTGAAAGACTTCTTTGTTTCTCATGAACCATTGCATAATATATTGTTATACAGCATAACTATGGAACACGTACATTTAAACTTGACAAGACACACTGGAATATTTTACACTGATTATATTTAAATCAAACCAGTGCTAGTTCAGTTTGGTAAAACTTCTCAAATTAAGATTTTACTCAAATCCTTGACGTTTCCTTCAAATTTAAATAATCCATCAATCATATTGGTCAATGATAAGTTGAGGAAATCCTCAGTTTTAAAATATATAAGAAACTGGGGCCATATTTGGCAAGAATGTCCATTTCTGTCGATAGATGATGTTACTCACATTATGTATCCATAACTAGTTTTGCTGTGATTGATTTCAGATTTTTTTGTATACTTTACTT